>PVIA01006795.1:0-92024 GCA_004024845.1 Tonatia bakeri
CTGCAGCCCCGACCCTCTGCCCTCTGCCCTCTGGCCCCACCCATGGCCCACTGTGGCTCCAGGCATAGTTGCAATTCCAGGACCGGTATCCAGGCTGCTTTTCTCCTCTGCTCCAGACCAAGGTCCCTTTTCTCCTCATTCCCTTGTTTGCACTTGTTTTCTGCAGAGTAACTTCGGTGGAAAAATTCGATACTTCACGCCTCACTTCAGTTTTCCCTAGTCCAGCGGCATGGTTAGCTGAATTAAGCAATTTTAACAACAGACCTTAACAAGCAAAAAACCCATCCATTGGGCCTGTGGCTTCCCCTGGGACGGATGTGGCTCCTGGTGGGTGACATGTTGTGTGGCTCCTCTGAGCTCAGCCCACGAGGCGACAGACTGAGGTGCTCTGGGGGGGCCGAAGCCCGGATCTCCGGGGAACGTGATCAGGTGACTGGTGGGCCTTTCAGTCATTCATACGTGAACCAAGCCCCTGCCATTTCAGGTTCTGTTCCAAATTCTGGGGACAAGGTGACACCCAGGACAGGCCAGATCTATGTCCCTAGGGAGGGGGAGGGACAGTAAGGAAGCAAACAGAGAAATGAGCACAAGGGAAGGTAGTGTCATTAGAGTTCAACTGGTGACATCCCTGAGTGGCCAGGGCCCTGGGGAGAGACCAGGGGTGGCCTGCTGGCACCTGGGGGGGAAGGAAACAGCCACACGAGGCATCTGGGATGGAAAGGTACTCCTCGGCTCCAAAAGTTGAATGCATGCAGAGCTTCCGAGGCAGGAGAGCGCCGAGAGCAGTCTAGGAACTGGTGGAAACCCGGAGTGAGGCGCTCTGCAGCCAAGGGAAGCCACAGAAGGGGAGCAGTGGGGGTCAACAGGCGCCGGATCGCTGGGTGCTTGCAAGCAGAAGATTCTGGGCTTGGTTTCTGCCTGAGAAGCTCCCTCTGGCTCCTGGGACGGGGGGGGGGGGGGGGGGGGGGGGGGGGGGGGGGGAGTGAGTTTGGAGGGTCTGAAAGAAGACTCATATCACAACTCCGAGAGCCAGTCAGCGGCCAGCTTTTTCCGTGGCCCGGAGCAAGAAGGCAGGATTCCAGGGACAGTTTTGAGCTGGAAACAGGCATGAAGACTCCCAACTTCTGCCCTGAGAATCTTGCCTTTCATAGGCTTCTAGTTGGGGTGGAGCCCTGGAGGTCACTCAGGGGCTCCTGGGGGAACAGGTTTGCTCCTGCCCTCAGCCTGGACCCCAACTTCTCGTGACAGGCAAGGACAGCCTTAGACAGTCCAGGCAAAGAGCTCCTAAGCCCGCAGCCTCACAGAGCACCACCGTCACTCATATTGATGCGGGAGATTATTTAGGTCCACCGGCTCACAAACCTGCCAAGCACATTCCCACGTGGGAAGCTCGGGGAGCCCAGAGGAGAAGGCAGAAAAGCACCAGACAGGCAGACACCACGTGATGGATGAGCCTGAGCCTGCCCCCACAGCCCAACTGGTACTGCTGACGTGCCCTCTCCCCTGGCACCTTCGGAATAAGTAAACAATCCATCTACCTGAAATGAACTCCAAACAGAGAGGAAGAGACAGGCAGAGAGAGAGAGGGAGCATTTGGAACATTGCTGGGACCTAAATGGACCAGCTTTGACCAAGATGAGTTAGTGAAATAGCAGGCTTCTCATCAGCTGCATTTTAATTCCATATTTGGAGCCACTCAGTCATTATAAAACCATCCGAACTGCTCAGCGGAAGTACACATTGGGGAGTTTATTTTTGAGTCTCTCCAAATACAAAGGAGCGTCTACCCAGCACAGGATCTGGGCAGAGCGCACAGGTGCCTTTCAAATGAGGAAGAAAGAGATGCCCAGGGCCTCTCCTTTGTCCGCGAGTTCCTCTCCCCCTTTGAACGTGGCCCTGACAGTCTGCAGTCGTTTCTGAGGATGGCAGACGGGCTCTCGGAACCTCACCCGAGGAGGTGGGCTGCTGCTGGCTGGCAGAACCTTCCAGAGAGCTCCGTTGGGCTGAGCTCCCAGCAGGACATGGGTCTGGGAGGAAGGGGGAAGGAAGGTTGGGGAATCCTTGGGTTTTTTTTTTGTTTTTTCAGATGATTCCAAGTTCACAGTCTGCCGCAGAACCCAAAGCTGCAAAGGGGTTTCAGAGGTTGCTCTGTTTTCTAGAACCCAATCCCAGAGACCCCACCCACGGCCAGCCACAAGCCCAGGTCTGCTGGGGAAATTCCAGCTCCCTGATTGGCCCAACCATGGTGTGGCCGCTGTTTGCATCTCGCCACAGCGCTGGCACCACAGAAAAACCTTCTATGTCCACCCCCCACCCCCCCACTGATGGGTACCATCAGCAGGGGCTTCAACCCCACCCGCAACCACAGGCCTCGGGGCTGGATCAAGCATTAACCAACCACTCAGCCAGCTCTGAATCCCCATACAGGCTGTTGGGGGAAGGGAAAGGTATTCCTGCCCTTTAAAGAAAATAAAATATGGTCCCTGCCCTCTGAGGAGCTGGCAGTTTGTTGCAGGGGGTAAGGGGGTGGGGCAAGCAGCACGCAAGGACCACCCCAATTTAACTCCGTTGTTTTAAAACAAACGTGGCTGTTCAGGGGGACAGGGCAGACTTGGGAACTGGTGCTGAGCCTGCATCCCAGAATCTCCCTGTCAGGGAGTCCCGGTGCCAAAGCCCTGTAATTTCTCCCAGTCATCCAAGAGATGCTGCACACTCCCCACTCCCCTCCAGGAACTGCGCTGGGCCCTGAGAATGGAGCTGTGACAAGGCCGACAGCCAGGCGGGAGCTTCCGCAGCGTTCACAGTCAGGGGGACCGGCAAGGGCGCCCACAATGCTACCAGCCATCCAGCCACCCATCTGCCCACCCACTCATGTGCACACTCGGTCATTCATTCAGGGAACCAGGCACTGGGCATGGGTCAGGAGAGGAGCTTCCAGGGGGCTCAGGCTGTGACCTGAACAGGAAAAGTCAAGGGGTCAGCAGAGGCCAAGGTCCTAATGGGTGGTGGGGGGAAGGGAAGGCCCAGCAGACAGACAAGCAGAGTTCAAGAGAAGCCAGGGAGGTCAAAGGGGCGGGGGCAGTCCCTGGCCCCTCCCCTGCACTTCTCCCCTAGCTTCCTCACTGGTCAGCAAGAGGAACAAAGGCTCCCTGGGCTCTGGGCTGTGGCCACACGGCCCAAGTCCTTCCTTTGCAGCCGTGAAGCCTTCTTTCCTGACTTCTGCTGTCTTGGTCTCCTAACAGCTGCCAGGAGTGCAGATGTCCTCATCCAAGCTGTGAGAAGACCTAGCGACAAATCAGAACACCAGCCCATACATCTAACTACACCTAAGCAGCCTCTTTCTTCTCCCTGGATCCAGGCTGGGACCTCCTGGGGACTGGCTGAGCACAGAGTGACATGGGAAGAGGGCAGAGCAAGAACAGGTGCCTGGGAAGTTTCCCTGCCTGTGTGTGTGTGTGAGGGGGGTTGCTGGGAGCTGTTCCACTCAGCATTCCTGTCCGCGATGGGGGCAGGGGATGCACTGATCGGTCCAGGAAGTTCCCCTGAAGGGCAGGTTCCCTGGCCGGGCTTGCATCCGGCCGTCGTGCCAGGCGCAGTGTGGCTGCAGCATGACGCAATCACAGGACACCTGCTCTGTGCCAGGCACCCGGAGGCACGGGACCGAGCAAGACAAGGAGGTTGCGCTCCTGCTTTGGAGGGGCTCACCCTCCGAAGGGGCATAAGCAGGCAGAAGGGGCTCAAGCCCTAAGGGGGGACCGGGCAGACACCCAGAGAACATTTACCCCCAAGGGTCCACGGCAAGGTGTGAACAACAGGAATGGCGAGGAGAGATGCTTCCGGGGTAAAATCCCCAGTTCCGGAGAGGAACTGGAGGGGGTGGGGAGGTGAGTGTTGGGGGAGGGGAAAGAAGGACCACAGGATCCTCTTCCGAACCCCACCTTTCCCTGGCTCTGTGTCTCTCCCCCTCTCTGGCTCCAGCTTTCCCATCTGTTACATGTCCCCTGTGTCCTGCTTCTGTGACAGAGGGGTGGCCACATGTCCACTGCTCCTCATTGTTGCTGCCGTTTATTCAGCACCTACTATGTGTGGGGCCAGGCTGAGCATTTTCTGTACCTTTTAGCAGAATCTGCACAACCACCCTGTGGTGAAGGCATCCTTGTCCCCATTTGAAATGTAAGCGAACTGGGCTCCGAGAGAACGGCCCTGTACCCACAGAGAACAAAAGACCTTTGTAATCCCCCCAGGGACTCTTTCATCCCCCACGACGTGGCTCACAGGCAGGAGTGAGTGCCTGGTTCTCCCTCCGGACTGACCTCCTGTGTGTGGGCACCGCTGCCTTCCCCAGGGCAGGGAACAGTTTTCTCTCTTTTGTGCAAAAGCCAGTGGCAGTGACCAGGGCGGGCAAGCCCAAGCTGGGAGGTGGGCAGGGAACAGGAATGGGAGGGGGCGGCCGAGAGTCTGGGAGGTCTCGATCGGGGATTGCCAACTGGAGGAAACCCTAGACGCCTTCCAGCCCAGCTCTCACATCTGGAGAGAGACTATTTGCAGGTGGTGCATCATGCCACAGGCCCAGCGCAGGTGGCGATCGGGACCTCTGGGTATTCCCACTCTCCCCTGCATGTATGGAGGCCTCAGGCCCCGGCGCAGCACCCCAGCACCCCAGCACCCATGGAACCATCCTGCCTCCTCGTCCCGCCCCGTGTTCTCCCCCATCACTACCCCATTAAGGCAACAATTAAGGGAACAGGGCGAAGCTCCCTCTACATCTGGGTCATTATGCTCTCATTAGCAGCCCATCCTCGGGGCTGTCAGCACCCGTGCTCCCGCACAGCCTGGAGGGCGCACTCCCAGCTCAGTTGAAGGTGGAAGCTGCAGCAAGAAAGAGTTGGCGAGGGGCCCGCACAGGAGCGGGGCCGCTCCACAGACAGCAGGGCTGACAGTGACCCGGCCCCGCGTGAAGGATCCAGTGATGCCCCACAGCACCCAGAAGCAAAATGTGCCTCGTGGAAAACCTAGGCCTAGAACTCAGGTCTGGGCTCCTTGGGTCCTAGAAACCTCCCTGATATTATCCCCCCACCCCACCCCCACCCCGGGAGAAGCAAACAGAGCTTCTGGCCTCAGAGAACTGGGGAGAGGAGGCAGTGTGGTAAGAGAGACCATACCTCAAAGAGGGTGACTAGGAAGGGGTAACCACTATTGCTATGGGGGGAAGGAAGGCTTCCTGGAGGAGGTGACATTTACTCTTGAGGCAGGAGAAAAGGAAGTAACTAAGGTGACCTGGGCAGGGGAGGAGTCTCAGGCTTAGGGTGAGGCTGAGTGAGGGGGTGGTCTTGGAACCCCAAAAGCTCCATTCTGGTTGAATTTATTTGAGATGAGAGTAGGAGGCAGGGCCCAGACCTAGAAGGGCCTGGAGGGTTCTAGATACTAAAGGAAGCCATTCACGAAGTGCAGGTTTCAGAATGCCCCCTTTCCTCTCTCCCTCTCAGTCCCCAGCACACCAGCTGGAGCACAGTTTTCAGATGAAGGCCGACTCATCTACCTCTGGCAGACGTAACCACTGTCCCCACCTCTGCGCCACCAAGGAAGGTGACCCAGCTGCTACAAGCTGGGGCCCACAGAGGCCTCTAACCTCTAGGTCCCTGGAAAGAGCCCCACCCAGGCTCATGGGACACTCAGACCGGAGGGTGAAGGCAGACTGAGGGTGGAGAACCCCACACTTCTCCAGAGCCCTCTGGGCCAGGAGTGCCAGCTTAGCTCTTCGGGGCACTCACCGGCGTGGGCAGCCACCACCCTGTGGGACCCACTGCAGAGAGGAGAGATGGCCTCACCCCATGGTGAGGAGGGGTGGAGCTTAGGGAAGCAGCACCTACCCTGACCCCCAGACAGGCCTGCTTCCCAGAGGGGGCAGCCTGTTAGTCGAATGGCTTAGATACCCAGAAAGATTAGGATTTTGCAAAGCAGAGGAGAGTAAGTGTACTTCAACTTGAAGCAAAGAAACAGCAGGGGCAGACGCATGAAGACGGTGATGGGAGGTGGGTACCTTGAGTGAAGGAGCAGGCAGAAGGGGCTGGGGCTGCAGCCGGAGTGAGGAGCGTGGCCAGTGCCCAGGTCAAGAGGTTTGGGAGAGCAGGGCTTCCCAAACCCAGCTGGAGCCAGAGCAGAATCAAGGGTTCTCTCTCCCCTGTCGGTCCCACCCGAGCCCCTGCCCTCCCCTGTGTTCACTCCCAGACTCCACAGCAGGGACTCACAGGGTGCTTCAGTGCCTGGGGGGGGGGGGGGGGGGGCACAGGCTTCCCCTTGGCCTCCAGCCCCGGCTCAGGCCCAGCGTTCAGGAGCCAGGAGTGCGCGCAACAAGAACTCACTAAACCCAAGAAGAGCTGAGGGATCACCCCCCAGTCAGGGATCACAGGACGGCTGGGACCTCGGAGCAGGAGGGACTCTTGGAGATGTTTAGATCCCTCTCTGTCTTCATACACATGGGGCTGGAGAGGGGACTTGTCACAGTCACCCAGCTGATCTCCACGGGAAGAAGGGTGACCGCCCGCCCGCCGAGTGAGCTCCAGGCGCCTTCCGGGTGCAGCTTCCTTGGGCGGCGGCTACAGTCCCTCCACGGAGCGCACCTGCGATGTGGCGCGTGGCTGGCAGGCTGGCTTGGGGCGAGCAGAGGGGCTGGGTCGAGCTACTTCCGCCGCAGCCCCTCCCGCTCTCCCCACCTCTCCTCCCAACCGGAAGAATGCGGAAAAAATATTGTTAAGTGCCTCTTTTTAAAAAGAATCGTTTTAAAAATAAAGTCCTCTAGGGCCGCTATTCCACCTCACCTTGGCTTCCCTGGCAACTGGCTCGCGGGGAGGGGAGCTGAGAGGCGGGGAGACAAACGCACTCGGGCCCACTGCCCACTTCCAAAGTTCCCACTGATTCCCCTGGGCCGGGGCGCCGGGACTGCGGAGCTCCGGCTGGGGGTGCGGCCGGGGTTGCGCGCGGAGGAGACACGGACCAGAGTTCCAAGAATGGCGGCTTGCTTAGTGAATCTCTCAATCAGAGGAGCCTCAGGAATAAACTCCAGATACGTTGCTTTTTATGCTATTATTCATTTCCCCTTCCCCCACCCTCCAGGAGCTAATTACCTTCATCCCTGAATATTGGGCCATAAGAAAAAAAGCCTCTAAAAAGAGCGGAGCCAGAGGGTTCCATTCAAGCTAAGGCTCCCACCCCGAGGCTCTTGGCCGTCCACCCCGTTTCCCGCGCCCGACCGCCCCGTTGCCGAAGCGACTGGGTCAGACTTCCAGACTTAAAACGGTGTTGTTTATTTCAGTTTTGCTTTCACATTATGTTCCGATACAATCAAAACTCCTGGACGAACCTCTTGATCAAAAGTCCCGCGAGGAGCGCCACTCCTGGGCGCTCAGGTAATACAGAGGGCAGACCCGGGATTCAGAGCGGTGGGACAAAAACGCTGCGCTGCTTCGGGAATCGAGGGGCGCACCGCGGAGACGCCCAGGCGCAGAGGCGTGGGAAGCGCGCCGCTCCGCGCAGACCGGCTTCGGCTCCTCTAACTGGGGTTGTTCCTGATGCGTGCGGACTTTGAAAAACCCAAATTTTGCTTCCGGGCCAGCGACCCCGCCTGGCCTACGGAGGTTTCGGTCAAATTTCTTACGTCTGCGCCAAAGCGGGGAGCACAGGTGAGTGCGGGGCTGGCGCCAAGCCCGGCGAAGGCTGGAGCCCCGGCGGCTTTGCGCTCGGGTCGCCGGCTAGCCAGTCTCCAGCACTCGGAACCTCGCCCTTTCGCACCGGGACCCTCAATCCTCGCAGCTGGGGAAGAAAGCGGTTTCAGAAAAAAATAAAAGTCCCACTCCAATTTTATTGGATCAAAGCAAATGTAAATCTTGGCTATTCACACGTATGTTACAGAGGACAAGGGAGCGTCCGGAAGAACCTCCTGGCGGTTGTTATTGGAGCCACGGAACACGAGGGCGTTGACAAGCGTCAGAACATGGAGCAGCTTTGGGCTTCACGATCACTCTGAATAGGACATAGAAATACGGAAGTACAGCCAGTGTCCACTGGGGAGAGTTCTTCGTGTACAAATGATATATATTTTATATATATATATGTATTTTAAACCAGTCACCACTAAGGTGAGTCCTTTCTCTGCTAACAGGCAGCCAAGGACACAAAGTATCTTCAGCGAATTAACTCTTGAGCAGTGTTTTTACGGAGAGCAATACTTGCCAAATTAAAACTACCTCCTCCATCAAAAAAAAAATAGAAAATAGAAACTTACCCCCTGTCAACTAAAATGGGGGAGGGGTGTATTAGATGTCAGCAGGGAACCTCAGAGGGAGATATTTCACACTACACAGTGAAATACAAAGTTTCTTTCCTGTAAATTGTAGGGAACATGAACTTGGGATGAGAAACAAGGACAAGGCTGTGTCTCTTCCTTCACGACTGCAGCTGGGATGGGGAAGGTGAGCTTAGTTTTGGAAATGGGAGTGCGCAGAGCTTAAGTGGAATTTCCTTCCAATGAACCAACGGACGAGCGTTCGTCCGCCCTTCTGAGCGCACACTTTTCACCCCCATACGGCGGGGGAGGTGTGGGGAGTTTCAGGTCCTGCTGCTTTCCGGTCCTCTACAAGTCAGCCTCTGGCTCCTTCCCCCTCCTGCCTGGCCCTCTCCCTGTCTCCATGCCGGATCGGAGATGAGCCCGTCAGAGGGGAAACACGAGGAATCCGGAAAAGGTGGAGTACTTCCAGCCCCCCATCAAGTTCCCCCGCTCCAGCTTGAGGTATGCTCTGTCGCCTTTCTCCATCTGGATGAGGACTCCGTTGCTGGCGGCCTCCCGGGTCACGTCCTGGTCACCAGCGAAAGCTGAGATCACCGGCCACCCGTTTAACATAAGGCTCACCTGTGAAAGAGAAAAGCCCGCTTCAGAGTTGCAACCCAGGCAGTACGGAAGCGGCAGTGGAGACTCAACCCTCCGTGGTGCGGCTAACCGTGAAAAGGCCCGGGAGCGCAGGGTGCAGGGCGGGGGCGGGGAGAAGAGGGGCTTTGCCTGATTACTGCTGGGGGCCTCATGGGGGCAAAGGGTGCCCATCTGGGTGAGAGGAAGGATGTGGTCCCTAGCCAAGTCACCTTCATTTGGTGAGCAGCCCGGTGAAATCCGAGGGTGCTCTTGCATCCAGTGTAAGGGATACATAGGTGCCCGAAGACTTTAGTTCCCTTCCCTCCTCCCACTCCTAAGGCTCAAATGGAAACTCAGACAGCTCTGCGCTTGGCCCTTCTTGGGGAAACAAACAAAAACCCTGCTTCCCCCTGGCCGTGGCTGCCTAGCTGGACGCCGTGGAGACAGTGGAGAAACCGCGCAAGGCTTTTGGCTGAAGAGAAATCTCGCGCAGAGCTACATTCTGTGCTTCCTGCCCAAACGCCAGGCTCGATTCCCATCCAGCTCCAGCCGCTCTCGCCACCCACCGCCGGGTTTTGCCCTTGCGGTAGCCTCGGCAGCCAAAGGCCCCGCACGCGTGCCCAGCGGCGAGGTCCACCTTCTCTCTCAGCCCAAGGGATCCCTAGACACCTTTGGGAACCCGGGGAGTCTGTGAGAGCTGGCTGGGGCAAGGCTGGAGCCAGGAAGGAGTGGCACTGCACTCCTTCCCTTCTTTCTCCACCCTTCACCCGCTAGGGCTCCGAGAGACGCTGCTAGTTCCGAACCCCAGAGCGGGTCCGCACAGGAACGCAGAAGGCCCCCTTGAGCGTGGTGCCGAAAGCTAGCGCAAAGGCGTCTCGCCGGCCTCGGAGCAGGAACAAGGGGTCAGAGATACTGTCCGCGGTGCTACAGACGGGGGGGGGTCAGGGAAATCTCCCGGGAGTGGGAACTGTCCGTGGTGCTAACAGCAATCTCTACGGGAAATCCCTGGAGTCTAACTGCAAAGCTTGGGAACCTCTTCCGAAGGGCCCAGAAGACGGAGGCAAACACTGGCTTCGGGGAGGGGGCTAGGTCCTAGAAGCAGACGACAGGGGACGCGAGGGACAGCCCAAGCCACAGAAGCATGAGGCCCTGCTACCTCGTCCTTCCGAGCAGCCGGGACACACGCAGCTGCCCCCTCGATCTTCCACCCCGACGCGGGCCCCTCACTCCCGCGGCCAGGAGCCCCCCGTCCCGGCGCCAGACCTAACCCTGAAGCTGCGGCTGACCTGGATGGTCTGTCTGTTGTAGACTTTGACCACGTGGAAGTTGAAACTGTAGATCCCTTTGCGCGGGGCGATGAAAGTGCTGCGTTCTGAATCGAAGTTGTTGCCGATGTTCACTAGCACCTATAACGCCAGGGCGGGGGGGTGGGTAGGGAGTAGGCGAGAGTCAGTCTGACCTCTTGCCACGCGCCTCCGCAGAGCCCTTGGGGAACCTCCGGCATCTACCTTCCACCTCTCCCCTACCCTCCAGCAGTCCCGTCTTTAGGGAGCACTCACCTGGTCGAAGTAGATGATCATGGTGCGATTACTCATCTCGGACGGCTCGTGGTTGGTGCTTCTGATGGCAGAGAAAGCCACCTTGGCGCTGCCAGAGCGCACAGAGATGCCCAGCGCTGTGCCCGTGGGATCGGACGTAGGGTTGGAGTCGCACACCACCAGGCACTTGCCCTCCAGCACGATGGGCTCCGTCTCATTCTGCCCCCGGGCCGGGCCCGCCAGCCACACCGCCCCAAGCAGCAGCAGCTCCACGATGCCCAGCATCGCGGCGCCGGCGCCCACCCCGCCCCCCACCCCGGGGGCTGCCTGCGCCAGCCGCCCCCCCGCCCCAGCCCCGCTCGGGAGCCCCCTCCTCAGCTCCGCGCGCAGATCCGCCGATGCTGCTCTGGACACTGCTGCTCTTCCTTGCACTCCCGGGCAGGCGTGCCCCCCGCGAGATGCTCCCAGAGCCCCACCCGGGCCTCAGGGGAGCCGCGGCTGCCCAGCCGCACTTGGATGCATAGCCGCTGCCGCTCGGTCCTCGCTGCTTCCGCTGCTTCCTGCCCGCACCCGCCGCTGGCGCCGCCGCCGCCGCTCTGAATTATTGATGCAGCCGGCGCTGCAGCCGGAGCGGGCGGAGAGCGCGCGCCGGGCACAAAGGCGCGGACCGCGGTCTGGCCCCGCCCCCGTCACCTCCCTGCCCGCCTCCCTCTACAGCCCCGCCCCAGCCCCGGCCTAGGCTCCACCCCCCCAGCCAATCCTGGCGCGCCGCGCTCCCCACCTGGCCAATGGCGACGCTGTCCGCGCGCGGCCACCTGACCCCGGGCGCAGTTGTTATTAGGCTCTGCGAGGCGGGCGGCGCGCGGTAGCAGGGATGGGCTCTGGCCCGAAGTCGACTGACGGAGCGAGGTTCGGGGCCGCGCGCGCGCGCGCGCGCGTGCTCACGCCCTCCCTTCCCACCCGCCGCGGCCGCTCACTCTCTCGCCTTCTGCCTCCGGCAACGGTCTCCTTCAGCTCCTCAGCCATTTCGCCCGCCTCCCTCTTCTGCCCGCAGGTAGGCGGTGCATGCGCCCAGGGTCGGGAGTAGAATCGCAGGGGCGGTGTGGGCGCACCGGGCGGAGAAGAGCGCCCCCCAGCGGGCGCAGGCGCGAGGGGCAGCCGGCGTGCGGGCTAACCTCAGGATGCGGGCTAAAGGGGTGGCGGACTGCAGGGCGCGTGCGTTCAAGGCGGGGCGGGGCTTGCGCCGTGGGCTCCCGAGGAGGCACACGTGCTGCCGTCCGGAGGGGGCTTGGCCGGAACTCGAGGCCAATGTCTCCGCGATCACCTTGGCCGGCCCGCAGCCGCGAGGGTGGGACTGGACCCGCCGCCCTCGTTCGCCTTTTCAAGTGCCTTCTCTGCGGGCACGGAGTCGGATCGAGCGTTCACTCGTTCATTCCTTGGTTCATTTATTCAGGCTAGATCACTGAGCACGAACGAAGTGCCAGGCGCAGGGGCGCGCGCTGAGGCTGCGGCGCTGGGCACAATCAGACGAAGCCTGCCCTCGAGCCTCCTACAGTCCACCAAGCGAAGCAGTAACAAGTACCCTGGCGGCGCACGCGGCCTCACTTACCAGATACCGTTTTCTCTTGCGCTAAGAGTCTGCTTTGCTTCCTTGTTTTTTATTTGGTATGCACTTTCATATCATGTCTCACCCACGGGTACCTGCACATCTTTGCCTTGAGTGTAGACACGAAATCTTGTGATTCGTGAGCGACTTTTCAGGGGTTATTTTGACCCTGAATAAATTGTTGAGTCAGGCATTGACTTCGAACTTTACACACACACACACACACGTAGTCACAGACGTGAAGTTAAAAATACTGCTTTGCCGAGTGGCCAGAGAGGGGAGCTGCGGAGATGGGAAGGGGAAGCCTGGGGTGCGGGAAGGCGGAGACCGTGAAGGATGAATGTGGGCAGTTAACCCGGCGGAGGGAGAGTGAGTGGACCTCTCTCAAAAGCAAAAGCGGCGGCTGCGGACGCCAAACAGAGGCTGGTTGGGATGCTGTCCGCCCGGCCCGTGGCGCTCTGGCCGCGGCCGCGCGACCTTGAACCTGCGTGTTCAGCGGAGCCAGAGCAGATGTGTGGCTGGCGGCGGCCAGGAGCGAGCCCGGGATCTGGAGAGATGTGGGCATGGAAGGACTGCACCTCTTTTCGTCCTCCAAGCGTCTGCCGCCCCCTAGGGTACGTTCGCACCCAAGCCGGGAGACCTGCCTTGCAGTCGCCAACAGCCACGCCTTTCGCTCTCAACGCCCTTTGTTACTTTGAGACTTTGATAGCTTTGTAAAGAGTTACTTGGTGTGTGGACGGGGGCGGGGGGAGGGGTGGAACCCCATCTCTGACCCCGCCCCCGTTCTCCGTGCGGTGACCTGCTGCGGTCAGTAGGTTTGGCCAGGAGAAAGGAAAGGAGCAGGGAAGGAACAGGAATTTTACATTAACTTACAATGGCACAAAAAATATTTTTCAACTCGTCTTTCTGAGACATCTCCAGAAAGCATTGCCAGCCGCGATGACACCTAATGTGAGAGCATGAACTAATTTAAGAGGTGAAAGCTGAGTAATGAGGCTGCGCCCAGTGTCGCGTCCGAGACTGGCGGCTCTCACCGGGGAGGGCACCCAGTGAAACACTCCTGGAGCCAGCGGCGTGCTCTCAGTGCCCTGGCTGCACCCAGTCTGTCGTTTCAAATATTTACTGAGCCTCCCGCCCCGCCGCAACCCTCCCTGTAGCCTGTTTTCGTGGAGCTCACCAGCAGGCCTGAGATTACATAGGGGGCATTGTAGCCAGCCCCCTCCCCTTCTCCCCATAGTGAGGCTGGGGAGGGCAGTGCGGGAGTCTGAACTGCTATGTGTACACCTGCGTTCTTCATCTGGTATTTCCAGCCTCGGCCTCTCTGCAGCCCAGACCCCCGTTCTAAGGGCCTGCTGGAGCTCTTGGCTGATACTCATATATTCCCCAAGCCTGTTTAAGTAGCCTGTACTTTGCTTCCTCTCTCTCCTCTTTCTCAATGGCAACAGCCGCCCCCCTCGAGCGCCCCTTAACTCCCTCCCAGCCACATCTAACTGGACTGCATCTCTGTGCCCTATTGTTTGAGCCATCCTTATACCACCGCCTGTTTGGGGTTCATCATCTCTGATCTGGGCCCTTTCAAGAGCCTTCTGTTTATCATCTGGGATGTATTGCAAGAACCACCTCCTTGTGGGACTGGATACCGAATACTCTTGCATCTGATGTCTGTCTAGTGAGTGCCCGAGACACGTAACCGTGCCTTCCTCCCACGGAAGTGAGACCTCCCCGGCCACCATCTTTCAGACTGACACCCCACCCTGGGCATGCTCCGTCTCTCTTCCACATAGTACGTGTTCAAAAAACAATAAATGTGGATTTAATGTTGAGAGATATGTGCGTTCCCAAAGTGCGAGGCTTCAGTGAGGTAGTGCATACAAGGAGGAGAATCCATTGGAAACCCTGAAGACAGTCACGTTTATTTTTAGTATTGCCATGTCATTAGACTCCGGACTCCTTTGGCCGCAAGTGACAAAAGCAATTCACACTGGTTTATTAAGGACTTTATTTGGTTGATGCAAAAAGCCTGCGGGTAGGTCTTTGCCAGTGAAAGGATGGCTGGGTCCACCAGTCAAGGTTATCGGGATCTGTTTTCAAGCAAGGTCTGGGATTCATTTTCAAGCAAGTTCTTTCTATGTGATAGCTCCTAGAAGCTGCTACCAGCGTACTCCTAGACAGAGAACAAGGACTCCTCCCCCCCCCAGCCTCAGGGTGGTCCTTACAAGGGTGCTCTGAGGCATTTGCCCCTCTCTGGGCAAGTTCTGCTGGCTGAGCTTGGATCCACACATCTTTTTCCAGAAAAAGGTCTGGCGTTAGCTCCAGACCAGGGGAGTTCTCCGCAGGAACGTCTGAGGAGGGAGGCTTGGCATGCAGAAACAACACAGGTCTGCTGCAGTCCTGCCCGGAGGGAGGGCCAGCGGCAGTGGACTCCACCGCAGAGGGTGGCGATGAAGGCAGATGCGGTAGCCAAGTGGGCGGCCCATGTTTGTCTTGGTCCTTCTGCAGCTCCGAGGCCTCAGCTAAGTACGAAATCAGATAGTATCAACATCGGTGTCACCGAAGGACTGGCTCCGACATCTGAATGCACTTCGGGTGGTAGAACGTGGCAAGTGTCGGAATCATAAACATCCTATTCTAAAGGGTTTCTTTACTTTGTAAAAAAAAAAAAAAAGTAAAAGAAAAAATGTTGACATTTTGTTGGAATTGATTTTTTCTTTTCATTTTTTGTGCTCCTAAAAAGGTGAAAAGTTTATTTCTTTGTGGATGAGTACCTAAAATTCCTCATTATTCATCAATTACTGAAAATTTGAGAAAGTCTGAAATGTAGAGGATACAGTTGGGCTGTTTCTGAAATTTAGGGCTATAGGGTTTAACACACTAAGGCTTTCCAGGTTTTTGAGGTATTGGTAAAGTATTGTAAAACCGTCTGTCTGACACTTTTCATGTGTTATAGGGATTTAGGGAACTGCAAGATTGTAAATAAGGAATTTATACTGTTGCTATTGTATCCTTTACCTCCTGTTTCAAATGCAGCCTTATGTTTTGATGACGTCAAACCTTCCCGCGTACCCGCCACCTACCCACCGCCCCATGCACTTTTGCATCTGAATTCCCCACCACAATGCAGTTTCAGAAGTGAGGGTGGCCTACATTCACGGAAACCCTGCCCACCCCTGGCCCCACCCGCTGGAAAAAACAACCCGCCTGTGTCTTGGAATGAGAGAACATTTTCAGGAAAGGGGGAATATTTTGTCTCGAGAAAGGGAACAAGCTCCTGCTTTTACTGAGTCGGAGCGGGCTCTCTGGCGTCATGCACCTCAGCCAGCGTTTCCTCTCGGGCAGCCTCGGCTCAGAGTCCCGCGCAGGACCACTCCTTCGTTTTCGGTTCATTTGCTCACAAAACACAAAAGAAAGGCTAACCCGTTCTGAAGAGTGTTACATTTAGGGTTTCAAGGTTCAAGGTCATTTTAAATTAATGCTGAGATCTAATCCATCACATATAAGAATGATTCTAAGTTGTGCAAAATATGAAATAATTTAACATTCGCCAAAACCTTGGTTGTTTTTAGTGTTTTTTTGCATACTCGGATCCATTTCAATGCCACATTGTTGCTGTTTAAGTTTTAAAAGTACGTTACCAAATTAGTTTGTAAGTGGACACTTTTATCAAATACAGGAAACTGAAGGGTCACTTCTGAAAGAAGGCCTGGTTTGTGGTAAACATTTAAATTCTTTTTAAAAAATCTTGTTCTTTTTTTAGAGATTTTATTCATTCATTTTTAGAGAGAGGGAAAGAGAAGGAGAAAGAGAAGGAAAGAAACATCAGTGTGTGGTTGCCTCTCATGCTCCCCCTACTGGGGACCTGGCCTGCAACCCAGGCATGTGCCCTGACTGGGAATTGAACTGGTGACCCTAAGAAAAAAACCCTCATTCTTAAAAAAATCAAATATGTTCAAAATGTCTGTAGTTCTTATGCTAATGCCAAATTATGCATCTTCTCAGCCTCTTTTCAGAAGGACTGCGAGTCTCCTAAATTGAGATATCCTGGCACTGGTTTTGAAACGACTCCAGCCCTGCTGCAGTGTGCACTGGTAGAAATTTGTGTGAAGCTGTTATTCAAGTTGATGATGTTAAGGTCAAAGGCAAAAAAACATAACAGTCCTACAGAGCTGCTCTGGAGAGAAAGAACCACCTAGGCAACATCAAACAGTAGCTGGAATTTCTCCAAGAAGTAATTATGTGCATGCTTTTGGGGTGGTTGATTATGGGGACAGACCGAGGTTTGCCCAACTCAGCACGGGTTTATCTGGGGCCTGCAGTGTGCAAGCCACCGCTTCAGGGCCTGGAGCTTCCTTGAAGATGTGTCACACACGCTCGCTGCCCTCTACGACTCTGTTTAGTGGGAGGCCACGAGGCCAACCAGGGGAACTCCCATCTGAGGCTCTTGTGGTTCTTCTAAGAAGATCTCTCAGCAGTGGTGCTCCTAAATTCTTGTCGTAGTGGCTTTAATTATCCTCTGGATCTGCTGGCCTTATAACCAGAAGATACACAAAAATCACACACACGTGTAAACTGCGTAGACTACAGAACATTCAAACAAAGATTTCAGCTTTGTGTACCCTTTAGGGCATTTGACGTTTTTCCAAGAAATGGCCAGTGTTGTCATCCTCTGTGGGTGGCTGGGTTTTGCCATTAGAAAATTATCAGCAAGTTTAAGAGGGATGTCCAGGAAATTTCTGGGATCTGGCCTTCACTGGTAGTGGTTTCAAGACTTGCCACAGTCCCGAGCACTCTCAGGATAGCGTCTTCGGGAAAAGTCTGCTAACGAAGGCTTGTGGAACCCCAGGCTTCTGTGTGACTAGGAGGTGAATGAAAGGGAGAATTTAAATGCGACTTGAAGGGGGAAAAACACAGAAGAAAAAAGGCTTTGGGTATTTTGTAAAAATTATGTAAGTGGGAAAATCCCCAAATGACATTCTCTGGTGGATGTTTGAGAAACTAGGTCAGAAGTTCATGCTTGGTCTTGCCACCCTGCACCAGGCCTCAGGGACAGTCAGGTGACTGAGCCCCCTGAGGCTTGTGCGCCCCACCCTGAGCCGTTCTCTGCGCTCCTCACCCACGTTTTTACCCTGGAGCCTGATTCCTCCCTGCCGGCTTCTGCTTTGGCCAATGGAGAGGGCTGAGCAAGGATCAGAGATGGAGGAGAGAGGAGGTGGGTACTTTCACCTGTTCTGCTGCTTGCTCTGCTGCTTCGGTGTAGGTGGTGTGAGGTGGGGACCCTGGCAGTGGCTCCCCCTTTTCAGAACTGAAGCTCCTGCCCAGAACCCCTCCTCCTCTCCGGGGCTCCAACTCTGCTTTCCAGTAATGTATCTTCAGCTCCAGGGGGCAAGGTTTTCTGGCCTATGGGTCCCCAGCCTCTGCTTTTGATCCCCTTGACCCTGCCAGCACCTCAGTAGATTGTCCCTGTGTTCAGATCTCTCCATTGGAGCTTCTGAGTTTGCCTCTGTTCCCCCGGGACCTCAGTGATACAAGGTATCAGCACAAAATCTCGCCTGGCCTTCAGAGCCAACAGACTCAACAGGTTTGTCCTCTGTGGCACCATTCGTTGTCTGGTCATCCGCTGTATCACGGAAAACCATCTGTGTGAATTAAACCCTCGTTTGTTACCAATCCAGATTGGCTGTGTGATATCGCCAGAGCTGCACTGTGTTTCAGACAGAACCGTGCATCGTCAGTTTCAACAATTAAGCACTGATAAATGTAATTATGCTGTTTGCCGAGTGGAAGTGAAAAAATACTGAAACATTTTTA
Organism: Tonatia bakeri; assembly: GCA_004024845.1. Taxonomy (NCBI): domain Eukaryota; kingdom Metazoa; phylum Chordata; class Mammalia; order Chiroptera; family Phyllostomidae; genus Tonatia; species Tonatia bakeri. The sequence goes on from PVIA01006795.1 coordinate 17,852, forward strand.
AAGTAGCAAATGCTAAATCTCCAATAAATTACATCCTATATATAATCCTATATGCCTATAGTACAAGGATACGTTAATATCTTGAGAAAATACAATATTATTTTGTGAACTCACAAAGTTATCTTAAGTTTTTGAAATATGAAGACCTTGCCAAAATGTGTTTTTATTGGGAAAGCAGGGCAGTTACTGCTATTCAGTCCTTAAGCTTGCAAACTTTTATCTCTGCTTGTTCGCAACAAATAGGATGTCATTGTTATTCTGTAAAATAGGTTATGTTTCAGATTTTAAAATAACAGATTGAAAGCAAGCCACAATAATGTAGTTCAATATGTGGGTGGTTATGATGGAACCCTTTTAGTTACCCATTCAATGGAACGATCCCTTCCCCACCTACCCAAGCAGTCTTAGAAGCTAGTTAGGAAACAGTAAGTAGACAGTTGCTATGCGTGACAGCAGCAATGGACTCAATGAGAATAGCTCTTCAGTCCCCGTATCTGCTGATCTAGAAGAGCACGCTGGTTGGTTGAATCCCTGCTCGCTCTGCGTGTTGTGGTGACACGCCGTTTTAAGTAATCACAGATGTACTGAAATGTATGTACCATGGCTTTGTCGGTGTATTATAAACCTTTAGGAATGCTTTTTTCTGCCCTTGCTCACTATGAATTTGGTTCCACTATCTCCTGTACCAGTGGGTTCAAGGCCGTGGGGTAACCCTGCAGTGAGACAGGCTTCCCTGGCCTTCAGAGTTAAAGGTCAGAATTTTGCATCTTTAACTTGGAGGGTCTTGACACTTAGATGTTGGAGTGTCTTAAACCTAAGTGTTGAACCTTAATTCTTGTCAACTGCCTGCATTGCCCGGACTGTGGCCTGGGGAGGGCAAGTTCCTCTGAGCCCGTCCAGGGGCACGGTGGTTCTTGTGGGGGCCTCAGGAGCTCCAGCCCCAGGGTGTGCCCCCTCCCCCTTCCCTCCTGCTCCTCCCCTCCCCCTCCTCCCACATCTCGAGTTTCCAGGTGCAACTGCCCCGTGCTTGCACCAGACCCATCCTGAGGTTGGCCAGGTAGGTCCTCACCTGGCTCTTTGCCAGTGGTTTCCTTCTCTTATGCAGCAGAAGTTCAGGTGGTAACGTCTTCATCTGATTTGGGTGAAAATATTTTGTCAAAAGTCCTCATGCCTAAATTCAAAACAGAGACTCTTTCTCTTCCTCTACACAACTGGCATATGGACACGCCAGGCACGCCCGTTTCTCTGTCTGCACGCTCAGCTGGTGAGTGTGGACCGCCCACTCTGTGGCAGGTGTTTGGTGTGAGGACTGGGGACCCTTCAGGGGGAGAACCCAACACGACTCCCCGCCCTCTGCAAATGGGGGCTGAGGAAGAGATTTGATTTTGTGGCCGCCATGTCCTTCTCATTTTGAATGTCACCTCTACAATATTAAGGCCAAGTTGTCCCCACTCAGTGGTCCACACAACTTTGAGAGCCAGAGTACTTTTCTGCAGAAACATCCGTAAAAAGATACCTCACGCCTCAGGAATTGGCCACTGTTTTTAAATGACATGAAAAAAATGGTATTTTTTTTTCATTTGTATCTTGGGATTTAAGCAGAAAATTGTCAACATTATAACTTTTATTTTTGTTTTATTTTAGTTTTGTTTCCATTTTTAAGTGTGAGTGACTTCGAGGGCGGTGGAAGGGGATGGTGACTGTTCTCTTGCATTAGGGTGTGGTCAGTGGGGGCTGGTTTGCTGGTCTCTAAGCCTATGAACATTTTTTAAAATAAGTTTTAATGTGCCATTGGGATGCCCTTTGCTGTAGAGCCCTGGCTGGCATGGCTCAGCAGGTTGGTCATCACCCCACAAAGCAAAAGGCAGCCAGTTCCATCCCCAGTCATGGCTCAGGCGTGGGTTGCGGGCCTGATCCGCGGATGGGGCGTGTGCCAGAGGCGACCACCGATCACGGTTTCTCTCCCTCTCTTTCTCCCTCCCTTCCCCCTCTCTAAACAAACAAATAAATTTTTAAAGGTGAATATTCCTTGCTTTAAAGACACTCCACTTCGAGACGCTGACAGATCGGCCGTCTGCATCGGAGGTCGGAGCCTGGTGCTGGAGACCAGTGTTCTGGGGAAGCGTGTTCCTTCCTCCGCCCTTCACCCCCGAGCCTGGCGGGCCTCGCAGCGCATGCACTCCTGGGCCCAGCGGTGTGTGTGCACGCCCCCCGAAGGGGCTTCAGTGCCCCCACTCCTGTGACTGCAGGAACACTGTGGACATGTCTGTCCCCGAACAAGAGCACTGCCCTCCCCCTCCCTTGGTGGGCGGTGGGGGCGGGCGGGGGAGAGGCCCTGACGTGGTGCCCTGTGAACACAACCGAGACCTTCCCGGGTCTCTTGCATCTTCCAAGTGGTTTCTTTGTGTTGTGCCGGGACAGTCATTCTTTAAACGGAATATTCTCCCTCAGGAATGGCCCACGATGCTGAGAGTGCACCTCGTGGACGGCGGCGAGTGTGGACCTCAGGGTGCGTCCTCAGCATGGCCGGAAGACTGGAGGGAGGGCCCCCTGGCTAGCCAGAGCAGGTCCCCAGCGGTGAGCGAGTGTCCGGAGCCGTGAATAGGGCGGGTCGCCCACCCGGGGGGTGGGGGGGAGGCGGAGGGAGGACGCAGATGGGACGCTCTGATAAGGCTGTTCACAGGTGCTCACCTTTGCTGCGGAGAATCCTGCTTGCTGCGTGAGCCGCTCCGCTTCCACACACGTGGCTCTCTATGCAGCCAAACGGGCGTTTGCCCCTAGTCGCTCCGCAGACACCTGGCGCTGATTCGGAGAGATACATTTGAACCCAGAGCTTGGGGCTGGCGGGTCGATAGGTGGGCTTGGGGTGGCGAAGGAGTGACCCGCTGCACGTTCAGACGGTGAACCTTTTCTTTCGTCCCTCTGGTGCTGTCGCCAGATGGGCCTTCATTTTTTTAACCAGGAGGCCTGAGACAGTTGGGTGACTCCCACTCATTCCACAGGAGAATTTTTGTTTCTGCCCAGTGAGATGGGAAAACTCGGGCCCTTCCTGATATTTCCATTGCCCCAGAATTATTTCCACTGAGATGTATTTTGCCACATATTGGAGACAATTTCCAAATGATTGCCCTTTGAAAGCCCTTGATATTAAGTTGGAAGAAAGCAAGATGCAAAGTTACAGGCTGTATATTCAGCAATTTTACGATTTCTGTGAAGACAGATAGAATAGTGGTGGGGCGTGTACACGTCAGCCCACTGACTGGTTTTCTCTTTGGTGAGGGTTACGATCTTTGACATAAAAATCAAATTTAGGGCGTTGGGGTTCTCTCACTCCCAAACGTCCTTAAGTGTACTGCAATCCAGTTTTCTTGAAAGAAGGTTCCCTTTTAGCATTGTTGCACTCCACGGGGTGTCCATGGCTACCATCGGCCTACCCTCTCTTCCTCGGCCTTGCAGACCGCACCTGACAGGCTGCGATTTGCATTCACCCATAAATTATCTATAATTAAAAAGAGAATTCTTTTCTTCACAACATAATACACCTTTTTCAAAAGGAGTTTCTCTTTTGTGAACGCTTGACGTCTGAGAGACGAGGATAATGTTTATTGTGGGCATTGCTCTAATCAAAGCGTTATTCGTGGCATAGACTCAAGGTTACACGCTTAAGCAAAGCATCAGGTTAATCCCACTGGGAAAATCGTCCTGTTCATAAACCTTTAGCCACTGAACAGACCGCTGGCAGCCCACACAGGTGCGTGTGGTTGGCTAGAATCAGCAGTGCATTTGACAATGGGCAGCACCAGACAATAGCTTGCATTTGCAGAATGCTGGCTGTCTACAAACCAAGGCACTTTTCACAGACACATCGTCACATCAACATGAGGCTTTCGGGCAGTTTTTACATCCAGTTTTTGGATGTCCAAGTGTAGTCTATTGGAGGTGAACTGACTTGCCCAAGGTCATTTGGCTGGCAGAGGTGGGATTACTTTCTGTGCCCAGCTCTAAAAACCTGTCCGTATTCTCCGGCAACACCGCCCCTCTGGAGAGGACACCAGTGGTCACGTGTTGTTTCTAGGTAGGCGTTAGCTCGGATTAACTCTGAATACAGGATCTTCTTTCTTCTGGCGAGCAATCAGGTTTAGGGTTTACATTTTCCAGTGTGATAAACCTCTCTCCCTTTTTTCTTCTTTCTCCTCATTTGTCCCTAAACAGCACTCCACGTATATGTATTTCTGCCAGACATAGGTTGCTGGCATTCACATCATGCTCCTCCATACCTTTTCACTGTGTTTACAGCTGTCCAGGTGACAGCAGTCACATCTCCCCTTTGAAAACATTGTTACAAAGATGCACAGAGAAACAAGAGGAGCAGAAGGGTAAGCTACCCGCAATGATATAAGTGATGCATTTGTTGTGATCTGGCTGTTTGGGAAAGGAGGAATCATGCACTACTGATACCGTTGTCCTTGTTAGTATCTAGGTTTTAACCTTTTACCAGAAGAAGGTAAAATTCACGCACCTTAAACCTGGTCACAACATGACAACGGGTATCTATTTTTCTAATTTTCCCACCATCCATTTTTTTTTAACTCTAGGAAAAAGGCTCTTTTCGTATCAGGTGACACGGCGGGGGCTAGAAACAGGTCTGTGCGAGTCACCAGCCAGGGCTGCCACACGCGCACTGACAGCACACGGAGGAGTGTGTGCAGAGCGAGCCACGCCGCCCTTCCCCACTGGAGATCTGACCAGGCTGGATGCGTCTGGGAGGCCCCGCCCAGAGCCGCGTCTCACAGACGCCAGGCTCAGCCTCTGCCCTTCTGAACCAGCGAAACTGTGGCCTTCTCTCACATCATGTGTGCAGGCTGGTAACTTGGGAAGGGTCATGTGATTGGTGTGTTACACAGACACCGGAGTCCCTCGAAGATCGTGCCTTGGGTAGAAACATTCAGACGTCCACACTTTTAACCCAATGAAGTGATTACATTTTAAAGTTTACTTAACTGGTTTGCAATGTGTCAGATTTTTGCATAAGGTATATTTTTGTTTTGCTTCCCCCGCCCCCAAAATGCATCTGCCTGATTTCATATCATGTTAGAACCTGGGCATGAGCGTGCCTGCGGGGAGAGTGTAGGTGGACATTCTCTCGCAAAATTTAGAGTGGTTACATTTGTGTGTTCAGTTTACAGTTCCTCTAACTTTTAAAAATCCTCACCTGAGGATGTTTATTGATTTAGAGAGAGAGGAAGGGGAGAGACAGACAGAGAGAGACATCGATGTGAGAGAGGAACATCCCTCAGCTGCCTCTCATACACGCCGGGATCGAACCCTCAACCTGCTGGTGGAAGGGACGACGCTCCAACCATCCAAGCCACCCGGCCAGAGGGTCATTTTTCTAAACTTTTAATTTATAATATCTAGTATTGATTTGGCTGCCAAATTATGTTTCCCTTGGCTGACAGGCCCTCTGAATTAGAAATGTGCTCAGCCATGTACTGGGCAGCCTGCAGAAGCAGGAAGGGAGAATGACAACAGTGTCTCAAACCCAAAGAATGTTTGGACTGGAAGGATTTGATCATGAAAGACACCGAAAATACCGGCGTGTCCCTCCCACTCAAGGTCACTTCACCAGGGAAAGCCGTTGACTGTCCAGGTTTGACGCCAGCAAGCTCAACATTCTAGTGGACCACGGTTTTGATCATCGCACTTGGAAAAATCCACGTTTGTTCTGTAGTCAGTACACCAACTGTAGCCTCTTTACAAAAGTACAAAGGAGACTTTACCAAGCAGAGAAATCTAGAACCCAGCGGTCCAAGCACCATTCAAAGCAAACATTCAATCTGATAACTAGAACTACACGGTGGACCGAACACCCACTGAAGGAGGTTTAGTGACAGGGCGAGTGTGCCGCGTTCAGAGCAGAGTGCAGAGAACCCTGCCACCGTTGGTGCGTCACTCCCCCCGTGCGCTGTGACCGCCACCCTCGCAGAGTGCGGGGCCCTTGTTACCAGCGCCCTGAACGCGGGTATCACAACACTCTCTGCCCCACACTGCTTCTGCCCTGCTTTCGGGACCCGTGCTGCGTGCTCCGCGTGCACAGCATCTGTGCATCGTGGGAGCGCTCTCCCCGGTATTTTCCTCGTCTTGGCATACGGATGAGGAAAGGCTGACCACTCCCCGCCCAGGGCCCTGCTGGAACGCGTGGAGGCGGTAGCAGCCCCGGAGTCGGACTCCAGCGGCTGTGCATCCGGTAACACGTGTTCTCCGGGCACACGTCCAGGGAGCCTGCTAGCCAACCTCAGACAACGGGGTTGTGGGGTGGGGGAGATGGCATTGCCCCTGTGCCACAGACAGCACAACTCAGGTTCAGAAATGTCAGGAGAGCCCTCCCCCTGAACTGCAGCGACACCGGGCCCACTTTCTTGTGCTCACGTTTTTCCAGACACTGGTGAGGGGTGTTCTGTACATTTGTGTTTCTGGTTTGGAATCGAACACTGCATCTCTGTGCCACGTGGTGAGTGGCCCTTTGCCGGCCCCTTGAGCAGCCATAGGTGCAGCCAGACACCATGCCTCCCCACTCTGGCCTTCATCTTATTGGGACAGGCCTTCCCCTTCTGCTCATCCACACCCTGGCATTCCAGAGCATCCGACCGCCATCAGCAGAGAGCAGGGGTGTGAGTCATCTACGTATCAGCGTGAGTGTGATTTGTGACTGCAACGGGGCTGCCTCTGCCAGACTCTCCTCTGGCTGCAGAGTGAGGGTCCTTGGACTGCCCCGCACCCCCCACCCCGTGGGTCGACATCAGGACCCCCAGAGACCCATCACCTGGAGACCCTCACACTGCCTAATCCTTCCGGGTCAGGCCCCTGGAGCAGCATCTCCTGAGCAAGGGGACTCAGCCCGGGCTCTGCCTCTTCACCCTGCTCTGCCTGAGCTGGAGGAGTCTGGCCCTCCCCCCTCTTCCAACTTGTGAGGAGTCGGGGAACCTTCTCCATCCTTCCTCCGACCCACGTCCTGGGCCTGAGCCGCCCTCGGGAGCAGGGCAGGCTGAGCACAATTCTGATGCTACTGGCCGTGGTCGCATGTGGGCACGTGCAGGGGGAACCCTAGAAGTGGGAAGGAATGCACCACACTTTCAGTGCCACCACCGGGGTGGAGTCTGACTTCAGGTCCCCTCAGAAGCAGACCTGGGCACCAGGATTCAAGTGCGAGTGGCATCTTTGGGCGTTGAGTCCACAGCACTGGGGGAGGGCAGAGAAGGGAGGCGAGGAGAGGACTCCGAAAGGGGGCGTTCGTTTGCAAGTCGTCGACGCAGCGGCCGCCCGCTGTGGATTCCAGGGGTCAGTGGGACACGGCCCCTGCACAGCTGCCCCCTGCCCTGCGGGTGAGGGATGAGGACTTCACTCACTGGTCCCCTTGAGGGTATGCTGGCAGTGTGCCCCTCTGGGTCACAGAGGTGGTCCTTAGTTCTTCCGTATCAGACAGTGCCCTGGGCAGACGTCTGGCACCGGGCACTGCTGCTTGCTCTGTGTTCCTGGTGGGGGAGGGAGGGTGGAGACCCCTCATGGGGCAACCTCGCTCTGGGTTCTGTACCTGTGTGCTGAGGATTAAAGTGCTCCTGTTGCCACTGGCGGCCGTCATGGGTGTGGAGAGGTGACGACGGAGGAGGGGAAATGCCCAGCGGCTGCGCTGGCGGAACACGAGGAAGGACTCTCCAGGTGCTGGCTCAGGTGGCTCAGTGCTAATGTCCAGTTGCAGTGCTGCCCAGTAACGGTCATGCATGTCAAATTAACTTCGTCACAACATTTACGACGATATTAGGTTTCATTCACACGCTCGGCCTTCATAAATGTATCGTTCTGTAGCCTGGTGGTGATTTCACTAACAATCTCCAAGACGCTGTTGGTCTGCTGAGCGCATTTCTCATCCACGAGTCCTCTTCCTCCATCCACCTGGAATTTCCGAATCACCTGCAAACAGCGAAAGGCTCGGCTGGGGGGCGAGGCGGGGGCTGCCGGCGGCCAAGCACTGTCACTCACCCATCATTGCGGTTAAGACAGGCACTCCACTAGCTGTGAGTTCTCACCGTGTGTTCTCAATTAACCCAGCCAAGTCTAATTTGGCCCCAGCCCTGTAGTAGTTGTTGTGCCGGGAGGTATGAACCTAGGGGAGGATTCGAACCTGGTTATGCCGTGAAAGGGCTTAGGGTCTAGTAGAATCATTATGATGATGTGATTGAGAGTTAGACAGACAGACAGACAGACAGATGTGCTATCTATGTACAGATGACTGTTCAGCAGGGGGGACGGGGCAGAGGTGAACAGGGACGATGCATCTTGTTCCCCGGGTCTGGGGTAACGAAGCCGTTCTTATTTGGTTCCCAGAAAACATCGCTAAAACCACCGCTCACTGCTTTGTGCTTTGGGAAGCGAGCAGCGCTGTGGGACCGCTCTCATGGCGTGGCCTTAGCTTTTCATGGTGCTGGTGGAAATGTGGCAAACGAAGCCCCTTCCCAGGGCGAGGGTAAATGTTCCCTTTAGCCAAGTGCCCCGCAGCAGGGCCCGTTGAGTGCCCCAGCCTGAAGGGGGCGTGGGAGCCCGGCCCACCCACGGCTCAGCAGGAAGCCAGGAGGAGAGCTCCGCTGTCCACAACGAAGGCAGAAACTTTCAAGAGTGAGACTAAGTTCCCCAGGGGGCGGAGCCAAACAGGGCCTTGAGGTTTACACATGTGCACAGAAAGGGCAGGTCGGGAAGCCAGGCCAGCCTTGTCGACTCTCAGAGTGGCGCCTGGCAGGAGGCATCAGGGAGGGGACTGGGGCAGAGCGTGTTAAACACTGATGGGCCTGGTGGAGGACCAGCGTTGGCGCTGGCGCCCTGTGATCTCCCAGAGGTCCTAGCATGGCTCCGGAGGTGCACCAGAAAAGCGGACCCAGGTCACATGCGTGTCCTGAGCTGAGACAGAGGTCCGTGTGGGGAGAACTGGAACAGCCTGCATTAGCCCTTCTGAAGAAGTTTACTTTTGCGGTTGCCACAGCCTGGGAGCACCCCAGGGACCAGGCACTTCAGGGCCGAGGTGCCCTCATCCCACAGCAAGTGGGCTGGTCCGTAACGAGCAGGGAAACCAGAGGGTAGCAGCTGGGTTGGAACAACTCCATCCTTTCTTTGTCTGGAGCGGTGACTGGAGGCAAGAGCCCAGCATATAAAGACGCAGGTGTCAGGACATGCTTCAGATAAGAAAGGACCAGACAGGTAGCTGCTCCCTCCACACCAACCTGCACTGTTGATGAATTCCCTATATTGTCCGGAAACTTTGCCCTCCTTTGCCCTCCCCGTACCCCTTCAAGCTGGAACCTCAAGACCATCCTGAGTCCTCCCGAGCTCTCCACACCCCGCAGGGCAGCCACCCCTCGCTCGCGTCTCCTTAAGTGTCTCTCAACTCTCTGCCTTCCTTCTTGGCCCCGCACCTCCGCTGAGGTCACAGCCCTTCATGACTCCAGGCGGGTTTCCCCTCCTTCCCCTTCCATCCATCTTCCAGAGCCCCTGGCGTGGCTCCTGTTTGCCTAAAGAATGAAGTCCAGACAGCTCACAGCTGGGCCTTCTTAGCTCACGGACCCGCTTCACCTCCAGGGACCCTGTGCTCGGCTCTGCTCCAGCTCCTCCGGGCTCCACTTCCTTCCCTGGACACGCCAAACACTGGCACGCCACCATGCCTCACCTGCACTGGTCCTGCCACCTCGCTCACCACCTCCCCGCACCCCCGGCCCCTGCCAGGCAGAACAGACCCCTCCTGCACCCGCACCCCAGAAGCCAAGATCCGCTGCAGTGCCGGTGTGCGGTTTTGCCTACGTACTCATCAGTGTTCGTTAGCTTTGCGGCACCTGGCGCGGCCACCGAAGCAGGTAGACGCTCAAACACGGATCTGTCTGTTACGTAAAACGAGATGAGGATTTTAGGTGCTGGAACCTTTGGGTCAAGAAGATTTGACTGCTATCTAAGGTGGAGTTTTTAGTTTGAGGCGCAGCCCACAACTCTGGCTCACTGAAGCAGGAAAGGATGAAATGGGTAGCTGTGGGGTTACTCACAGACTTTCTTTCTGGGAGGTCCATCGAGGCAGATGTTGGGGCTCCAGTAGCAGGAGCAACATACAGAATCTCACCAGGGATCAACTTCTGGGTGCACACTGTGCCAGGGGCACCATCCACACCCCATACCTGACCCTAGACACCTCTGTCCCTTCAGAAGCGGACGTAGCTGCTTCTGCCATGCCAGCCAGGATGGAATGAGTCTCTGCAGTTCCTGTTTGTAGCATGACATGTCAAGAGTCAAACTCCATCTGATTGGTTGAACCTGGATCACATGTCTGAGTCCTTAGCTGCAAGGGAGGCTGGTAAAGTGAGCACATGGCTCCCATGGGGTTCTTGGTCTCTGTCTCCCATCAAGAGCCATGAGGTAGGGAAATCCCAGACTGGAAAGTCAGCTCAGATGCAGAGGGGAGAGGGCTAAAGAAGGTACAAAAAGAATGACTGATGTCATTAGAACCTCTTTCAAGACCAAGAACCTCATTACGAGTGTCCTTTGATGGTTTATCTGAGTCTTCATAGAAAAAAAAAAAGATGTAATTTGGGTGATTGGAGAATTGAGGGAAGGGGAATCTACAAAGATGGGCGGGGTGAGGGACAACCACGAGGGACAGGGTGGTGCCCGAGGACTGAGAACCACCCAGGCCTGGAGAGAGCGCCCCCTGACAAGAGCCAAGAGTGAGGAGAAGAGACCCAGCTGGCCCTGGACGGCCCCTCGGGGAGGACAAGAGTGTCCTGCGAACCCCTGCTGGGGCCCCCACTGCCCCCTCATCGAGTCCATGAGGCGCAGAGCACACTGGAGGGGGGTGGTGGGCTGGGAAAGCAAAGAGAAGCTATGCAGCAGCACCTGGGGGGCTTCATCGGCCGTCACCAGCAGTTCTTCCTGTTTTATTCAGAGTCTCCTTTGGGGCTGTCATTTCACATTTTTAGTGCCCTAGCCTGCAAGATCAGTGATCTGAAAGTGCCCTTCACACGCTGAGTTGAACCAGATTCCATCGCCGCCCCCCACGTTCGCTGTTTAGAATGCCCCCCGTGTGGCTCAACAGCCTGCACCATCTCAGGTTAGCAATGCCTCCAGCCCCCTCGACCACTTCTGCGGGAGCCCCGCCCTGCCGCCTCCACCCGCACCTTTCCTGCACTTACTGCCTCCCACCCACTGTGCTCACCGCTCGGCATGCGGCTAGAATGTGCGCTCTGCGTGCGGAGGGACCTGTTTCGTTCACTGACTAACCCCCAGTGCCTAGAACAGTGCCCAACACATAGTGAACCCTCAGTAAATCTGTGTTGAGTGAGTGCATGAAAAACTGCTGAATTTCAAGGGGAAAAGTTGTAAAACTGTGACCCGGTGTCACCTAGGCATTCAGAGGCACTCTGACCTCAAGTGATCAAGGATCTTCTCCCCTTTTCTCTGCCAGGTTCCGGGGTTCTGAGAGGGAGGGGTGACAGGCCCACGTGGCAGTGCCCCACCAGCAGTGAGACAGCCGAGAGAGAGAAAGAACGGCATGTGTGGTGTGTGTTACATCAGTGCAAGCTTTGCATATATGTTAAGGCATTCAGTGCTCATGACAGTCCCACGAGGAGGGTTTTGTGATGCTCCTTGCTTGACAGATGGGGCCAGAGGCACAAACAGAACCAGAAATTTGCTGACGGCCAGCTGGCTTGCCAGCGGTGGCGCTGGAGCCGGGACGCAGGACCCACGCTCTGGGCCGTGCTGTGCGTCAGAACCTCCCGCTGTGACGGTTTTGGGGGTGCTCCACGCCTGGGCCATCCCGTGGGGGCGCCTCCAGCCACATGTGGCCCTTGAGCATTCCAGATGTGCCTAGTGTCACGGAGGAACTGCGTCTTTAGCAGTGTTTACTTGTAATTCATTTACATTTAAGTTAGATCGTGCTATTGTTGCTCTGATCAGCTCTGCTCCAAACCCTGGTGCTGCAGTCAGTGCATCTCAGGCACGACTGGCCGAGCCCAGAGCGATCGGACTCCACTGGAACTGGTATTTCAATCCGAAGGCGAGGCTCCTTTGTGGAGGGCCATAAAAGCTGCAGCCCATGAACTTCCTCTCTTCCAAGTAGTAACACATATGGGACGTATGCCCCTCTGCCTTTAAACCTCTTTCAAACAAACTAACTGAAATGTGTTGTTCAAATACACGGCACCCCTTTTTGTTGGAAGACACAAAGGGCCACAGAGTTCTGACTCCAGTGTGTCCTTATTTCAAAGCAAAGCCACGTGAGACAAAAATGAAGGAAAGCCGATGGCCAGAGGTGGAGCACAGCGCTGCAGGACCAGCCGAAAACACCCGCTAATGTCTGCTGGTCTTTAAATGATACATTTCTTATTTTGGAAAATTGAAAAAATATAAAAGTGTTTTTTAATGGGGTGGGGGGGCCGTCAGACATTTTCCCACCACCTGGAATTAGTCACTGGAACTCTGGGTCCAGTCCTTTTTCTGTGTGCCTAATGTATTTTTAATTATGTAAATGACATAAAAGTGAACTCTCCCTGTTTTGAAAAAAGAGAAAGCACCTTACTGAGTTACGTCCCCCTGTGGGTGTGCCTGCAGTCACCCACCCCAGCCCCAGAAGCAAACTCTGTTCTGAACATGCTGTGTACTCTGCCAGCCTTTGCACACTTTTACTCATGCATACGCCCGTCATTGGAAGCTAGTCACATTGTGTGTGGGGGGGGTCGACATTTATGTGCAGGTCACCCTGCATTTTGCCCTTCAGCTTCATCCCCTCACCACTGTTTATGGGCTGCATGGGAGTCTAGATCGGGGTCCCTAGCTGTGACCCCACACGAGCGTCCCACAGTTAGGCGCCCACTCCCTTGCCGGTGAGCACTTCTGCCGTGTGGGGCGCATTCCAAGTGACCCTGCAGTGACCGTCCCTAGACATGCCCCTGGGGCATCCCCACCAGCCTCTCTCTGGGGCAGACGATTTAAAGGTCGTGGAATTTGCCCCCTTTCCCTTTCTCCCCCGATGGGCTGGGCCCTGGGTGCCCTGACCAGCATGAGTGAGAGTGTTTGTTTTCCCATGCATGCCAGCTTCTGACGTTGGCCAAGTTTGCGATGCTGACCGTCCAGAAAGGGCCCCTCCTGGCGGTTTCAGTGTCCGTTTCCCTAGTCACTGGGGAGGTTCGACACCCTTCCATGTTCACCGGCCACTCAGATTTCCTCTCCTACAAAAGTCCCTAAATATATCATTCATGCTTTCTTTCTATTGAGTTATTGATCTTAGTGATTTGTAGGAGTTCTTGATAATTTCTGGTTAATAATCTTTTGTTTACTAGATACGTTTCAGCTGTTTGCTCCCCGTTTATAGCTTGTCCTTTGACCTTTTATGATCTATTTTTGTCACACACAAGTTCTAAATCTTAGCCTCCCACCGTGGCCTTCCGCAGGCTTCTCTGGTGCTTCTGGAACTGACCCCGACTCTTACTAACCCTTCACGCGTTAAGTCCTAGAATCATATTTCCTCGTGCATTTTGACAGCATTTTCCTTAAGAAACAACGTTCATCTCTGTGTTGTCACGGATGTTGTGTTGCAGTAATGATTTCCCGTGTCTAATAATAAAATGTTGGCGGCGGTAAAATCCTCGCAATAGATTTTAAAGGGAGAATTGATCCTGCCTTTTATTGCAGACTCTTCGGAAGTGTTTATTCAGGGCTGTCTTCCATGGATTTTTCTAGCCGTTGGGATCTGCTGCCCATCACAGGGCTGAAAATGATTCCGGATGTTTACAAATGGTCTCAAACAGCATCTCCCTTCAGACAGGAGCCGTGGCAGGTGGGAGCCAGTCCGCCAGCTTCGGGCGGCAGCCCCACCTCCTGTGACTGAGGACCCCAGGCACGCCCCTTGTTCGTTTCTGTGTCCTCTTCTGGAAGGGGGTTGATCACGGTACCGCCGGGGGCAGGACTGAGTCACAGCACGTCAGAACACCTTAGAGCAGCGGTTGGCCCAAGGAAAGACCCTGTCCCTCGGATAGTTCAGGATTCTGAGAGACGAGGGAAGGCATGGTTGGTGCTGTTCTGCAAGCGTGCACTCAGGTTAAAGATGCTCCTTTGTCTGACTGCCGTTCCCCGTGCCAGCACTGACACTGACCCCCAAACGGGCAGGTGCAGACGCGCTGGGAGAAACCGACCAGCACAGGACTGTCTGCTGCGGTCCTCCGGGACACACATGAACCCCGTGCTCGCCTGCTCCAAACACGTACAAATCAGCGGCTTAAAAACCCAGACGTGAAAGGTGTGGTGCTGAGCCCTTCACAAGGGTAGCTGCGTAGTTACCTGCACAGGTGTTTGTTCACGGTTCCGCACTCACTCCCTGGAAGCCTCACGAAGGCCAAGGATGTGCAGATGCCAAGTGCATGTTGATTGAATTCACTCATTCATGTGAGTCGGGGCCAGGCTAGTGGACCCTTTGTTCTTATTGGACGTGTTGTAGTTTGTCCCTCCCACTGCCCCTGCCTTCTGGGTGCCTGGGTGCATGCGCGCAAGGATGGCCACCACCCGTGGGCCATCGAGTGCTGGGTTTTCAGTGAGAAGAGCCCGGGGGGGGGTATCCAGCCCCCACTGTTCACAGTCATTGTCACAATCTCCCTTTGCTTCGGTTTCTTCAACTACAAGGGGGATGGGATGTAAAAATGTAGGGCTTTTCAATGGATATTAAAATGAAGACTGCAGTATACACGTGATGGGGGGGACACAAGATATTTTATTTTGCCAATTGATGCTCTTTTCTTACCTTGGTAAGAAGCAAACTACCCTCCCCGAGCCCAGCCCCCACTCCTTGGCTCCAGAACAAGGCAGCGCTGGGCTGGGACGCCCTCATAAGTGTCTGCTGAGCACCGGCAGCATAACTGAAAGCGTTCTCACTGTCTTGTTCTTACTCTTGCCTATGGGGTGACCCTGTCACCTGTGAATCCCTGGCAGCAAATCAGCCCGCCTCACAATAGCGTGCCAGCCCAGCGGACCCTCGAGTGCAGGCACAAAGGTGTCGGTGGGCAGGCCGGGGCCAGCCTGCTGTGGGGGGGCGGCCTGCTGCTGGGGGTGGGCCAGCTCCCTCATGCGTCCCCCCCCCGTGAAGGACGCGTCCCTCATCCTGTGGTCCATGCCAGGCCGCACGGCACCTGTCCACTCGCTGTCCTTGAACCGGTGGGGGTTTCCCCCCAGTTCTACAAGGGCTGGGGAGCAGCACCTCCCGCCCGGGGCCTCACCTCGGAACCGAATTCTCTTCATTAATCTTCCACAGAAGAAGGTGCTTTTCTGTCAAAGAGAAAGCAATCATTAATTTTCTCATCGGAGCAGCGGAGTTGTGAATAGCCGAGGACGTTTTGAATAGAGAGCTTAGAGGTTCCGAAGACGGAAGAATGACAGGGCGGGGAGGGAGCCAGCTCTTTCTTACATGCTGCGTGTTCCCCGCCCCATCCTGCCCTATGAAGAAGGCAGAAGCCATTTATGCAAGCCAACGGTTCTTCAAATCTTGTGAACCTTCATTTTAATCCTTATCAGTGCCTTTCGGAATGAATAATACAGTGACCTTCAGCTTTGCCCTATATTATGTGAGGCTGATTGCTAAAGACTGCTTTGGTTTCTGAAATTAAGGCAGAGGCTGTATGTATTCCACTCAGTCCCAGCATTAGCGTTATCCCAAGTGTGGTATTTATGTTCTTTTGCTTCCCGCGTATAAATAAATATCAAAGGAGGAAGGCCAGTGTGAATTCTACGAGGAATAATAAACTAAAATAATATGGCATTGATTTTGTCCAGGGTGTGTAAATGTGTTTTTATGATTCTCTGTGTGTGTATAGCTTCTGCGAGTAAGTGCCATGAATTCTGGGCAATTAGAGAGGACATGAATTTCCAGACATTTCAGGAGAGGATCTGCCTCCTCGTGGCGCTGCGTGTCACCAAGTAGTGCTGCCGGCGGAGGGCCCTGCAGCCCCCAGGCCTCCCCCCACACAAGAAGGTGGAGAGTTATTGCCATTCCGTATTGTTCTACACTATTAGTACCAGGATACCACATTAGGGGACTTTATTTTCGCTGCTGAAGTGCTGCATGCGGATATAACAATTTGTAAAGAAGCAAAGAAAGACTCTCACACCGCATGTGTGTCCTGATTTTGAATTTCCTCCAACCACGTGGTCGTAGACGGTGGCTGTGAGTCTTGCTCCTGGGGTCTTCACCTTTCGTCACAGTGATGGAGGAAGACCTGGGCCCCCGAAGCCTGGGGCCCGGCAGGGTCACAGAGAGGGCTCCTTTAACCAAGGGCAGGGAGCCCCGTGCGGACAGCTTCCCCGTGGCGGATTGAAGACCCTCCATTGTCTTCGGCCATCCAGCGAAATCACGGACACGCCCTATGCGGCTGGGTGGACTTCTCTGTCCCTTCTCCGTGCTTCTTAGGGCCTGTTTTTTTGTTTTTGTTTGTTGGGTATTATGTAAATTACTCCAGTACCACATAATAATCAACTCCTTGGAAAAATTAAAACGTTGCAGATAAATGAGAGTCGCCTTGGCCCCCACCGCCGGTGTGGACTCCCGTTTGCCCTCCATCCTCCCAGTAACCGACCCCTGTGGTCCGAGCCCTCTGAAACGTCTCTGTACGCCTCCGCATAATACCGCGAACCAGCAGCACCAAGCAACTAAACAGCATTGTTTTTAGAGGATTTACCCCCTGCTGGTGTAATACTTTATGTATCTGTCTGCAACCTGCTTTTCCGCTCGTTAGGGTTTCTCAAAGATGTCCCTGTGCTAATGCACACGGGTTCCTCCGCTGGTGCTGACTGTTTCACTGCAGCTCACGCAGGGTGCCCGCTGCAGCTGTCAGCTTCCGGTGCCTTCTGGGGAAGTCCTCTTCTTTCCCGGTGTTCCACTGTGAAAAGTGCTGCAGGCGCAGGTGACTCCTGGTGCACAGGAGTGGCTCTCTGTGCTCCTGCAAACGGGGTGGGCGGGGCGGGGGCGTCGGTGTCACCAGGCCCTAGAACGTCCAGCAGGCTGGGTCCAGTCGCTCCCCAAACCGGAGGCGCAGGGGGGTGGGCTTCCCCACCTCCCTCGCAACGCTGGACCTGCTCAGAGGTTACCATGGGCGCTGCCCCAGCAGGTGCACCTGGTTGCTGATTGGGCCCTTGATGCATGCTCATTGGCTGTTGGCACTTCCCCCCACTGATTTGCCTGTGCAGGCACTGACCCGTTGTTCTGTTGGGTCGTTAGTCTCATTTATCTGTAGGAGGCGCGCATGCACACGTGCGCGCACCCGTGTGTGTGTGTGTGTACACACATGTAACCAGTATGGACCATATGGTAATGTTGTAACCGATAGCGATGTCGCAGCCTCCCAGACCACGGCCCGTCTTGCAGACTTGTATATGGCATCTTGTTGTCACCACCGTTTATGACCCAGAGTTATTTTTCTCCATCTTGGTCTTCCTTTCCCCGGATTTCCTCATAAACACGCTATGGAGATCCGCCCGGGTTTCTCGTGCATTGGCGGAGTTTCTGAGCGATCGTCTCTGTGTGGGGTTTGGAGCCAGGGCCTGTGTGATGACCTTGGGGCTGCCCACCGGTCATCCCCAGTCACAGCAGAGGCTCCCGCAGGGAGGGACCGCCACTGGGATCTGCTGGCAGCAGCCCAGCTCTGCTGGGAGACTGTCCTCCCGCATCCTGGTTTGAGTCCAGGGCCTGATGCTGAGGAGATGTGCAGGTGAGGACACCGAGTGCGACAAGGCGGGGGGGTGGGGGGGTGGTTCAAAGACGTAATTGGGAAGGGAAAGCAGACCAGCTCAGCAGTTTCCCCGTCATCTACTTTCCAGAAACGGCAGGCCCACAGCTCCCCAGGCTGTATTCCAGGTTTTATCGTACACTTCAAATTGGGATATCGCTCACAACCGGTGGTTTAATTGGGAGATTATTAAAAAGCATGAGCAAATTCAGAGTTTCTCACCCAGAAAGTGCTGCCCGCACGCAGCCCAGATGAGGTCGTTCTCCCCCCACCCCAACGTCCTGCAAGGGGCCCCGAGGACCAGGGGAAGCCGAGGCCAGAACTCGGGCGTGCCCTGACCTCGGTGATTTGGAATCCACCTTCACACGCCCCGCCGCAGCTGCGTTCCTCCGTGCTGCACTTACTCAGAATTCTTCCATCGCCTACCTGTAATCACAGTACATTCGTTTAGAAAGATACATTTGACCTTTAGCACTACCGCAAATGCTTTACTTGCACACAGAAGAGGCAGTGACCATGAAAATAAATAGAGGCAGTAATTAGGTAGCAGGGCGATACTCTGAGCTCAAGGCCTGCTGTCTCTCATTTAACAGGAAGATTTAGCAACTGTTGCCGAGACAGAACAGTGTCACATGTTAATGCATACTGGTAGCAAACTGAAATTTTCTCCTCGACGCAAAAACTGAAAGAGAATGGAAAGGAATCACTTTCTTCCTGTGCAGTGCTGGGGACCCCCGCCACCCCTCCTTTAGGAGGATGGGGGAGTGGGCAGGGGCCACAGTGCCCCGGGGAGAGCAGCCTGAGTTTGAGGGGCGGGCAAGACACTTCTTCCCCGCCCCCACCCCGTTTTCCTAGCGAAGCTGGGATCAAGGTGCCCCTCCCCCAAAAAACACGTGCTGTGTCAGCCAGTGCCACACCCTTCCTTTCCTGCCAGCTCCGTCATGTCCGGGCCGCTGAGAGATCTGACTCCAGTCTCCTCCTCAGTCCTCTCTGTATCCCCTGGGCAACTTTGGGAGCCTTCCCTGTCCTCGTGATGCTGAGACTTTGTCGTGATGTACACGATTTTATGCCGAACTGTTTCAGACTTTCGCAAAGATATGGATTCAGTGATTGCAAGTAACTTCTTAGTGTTCCATATCTTCGGTGCTGTGAGAAATGGCATCTTTTTTTAAAATGCCGTTTTCTTATTATTCAGTTCAAGCACACGTAAACCCCACTGGCGTTGCATAGCAATCCTGTGTCCTGCAACCTTGTAAACCCACTGTCCGTTGCAGCATCATTTGTGTGCTTCTGCTGAGTCTGCCACGGAGACGGCCACGTCGTCTGTAAATAAAGACAGTGTTACTTCTTCCAGTCTGCCTGCTGTTGGTTTTACATCACACCCTCCGTGGGCTGGAAAGCCCAGTGCGCCGCTGAGTAGAGAGCTCAGGGCGAGCGTCTCTGACTGGCCGCCGGTCTCCGGGCCACAGTCAGCCTGTCGCCACTGGGTGTGCTGGCGGGTGTCCTCGCAGCGGCCCTTGACCCTGCTGTGGGGCTCCCTGTAACTCCTGCTTTACCGAGAGCTCTTATCAGGAATACATTCGATTCATCAAAGATTTTTCTGCATCTGTTAAGATGACCAAATGGTTTTTCTTCATAGCTTGTCAATACAGTGAGTTACATTAATTGATTTCTGAATATAAAACCATCTTTGCATTCCTGGGACAAATCCTTCTTTATCATGATACAGTCTTTTATATATTTTCAGATTTGATTTGCTAAAGTTTTCTTTAGAGTTTTTCTAGGCTCATGAGGGATATTGGTCTGTTCTCTCTGCTTGTAATGTCTAGTTTTGGTGGCAATGTAAGACTGACCTCATAGGATAAATTGGAAGACACTCACTCCTTTCCAGTTTCCTGGAAGAGTTGTATGGCATTGGCATTATTTCTTCCTTACTATTTCATGTAATTCACCAGCGCAACCATCTGGCCTGGAGTTCTCTTTGTGGGAAGATTTTTTAAAAGATTTTATTTATTTATTTTTAGAGAGAATGGAAGGGAAAGAGAAAGAGAGGGAGAGAAACATTGATGTGTGGTTGCTTCACATGCCCCCTATTGGGGACCTAGGCCACAACCCAGGCATGTGCCCTGACTGGGAATTGAACAGGCAGCCCTTTGGTTTGCAGGCTGGCACTCAGTCTACTGAGCCACACCAGCCAGAGCGTGGGAAGGTTTTTAATTTAAAATGTCTTTGGTAGCTATGGGGCTATTAGGTTATAGCTAGTTCTTCCTGAGGGAGCTTTGGTAATTTGTGTCCCTCGAGGAATTGGTGCATTCTAAGTTGTCAGGCGTGTTCTTCACAAGCTCACCGTTGCTGTCTTTCTGCATCAGTAGGGTACGTAGCGATGTTTCAGTCTGAGAGGAAGTAGTGCGTGTGCTCATTCCGCCATATTGAACCAGAGGCAGGTTGCGCGTTTCAGGAAGGGGTGACGAGGCCTCTGTGAACGTAGCACATGGCTTGCAGCAGTTTGTCCAAACTCGCCGTCTCTCCACGGCCTTCCTGAGGAGTGGAGGCTTCGACTCACTCACTTGGGGATTGTCTCGGTGCTGAATCGGGGCTCGTAAGTGTTTGTGGATCGAGTGAGTAGGTGAGCGATGTTCTTCTTGGCAAAGCGCAGACACACGGAGTCTAGACTGAAGGGAAGGGCTGAAGCCGCTGTGGGAAATGCAGTTTCCCTCTCAGGGCATCATTCTTGGTGGGAGCTGTTGGCATTAGCGCCCGCCCCTGCCTTTGTGGCAGGGGACACTTCTTTAAAATGCTGTCACACACTGTTCTGGTAGAATGTGCCCGCCACACTTGGGGGAATTTTATTCTTGGCCATTTATCCTGGGCATTTTCTAATCTGATCTCAGTGTGAAAATTATTGTGATATAACAAAAAATGTATCTTTCCAATCCATCTAGTCTCATTTCATTTTTTGTGTAGTATCAGTGTAATCCGTCGAGGGCTTCTTAAGGTTTAGTGTATAATTATGAAGACAAATGGATATGTTTTAAGGCCAATTTTTCTCAATTTTTTTTCCTTTTCTAAAGAGTATAGAACTTTACCATATGCTCATTAAATCTTTCAAAGACTCTGAAGCTGAGAAATTTGAGTGAGGTCATTGAAATACATCCCCATCAAGTCCTTGTCTTAGAAAGGCAGCATCTCACGGTGGTCTCTGGTACTGTGGAGGCCGATGGCCTGGGTTCAGCTCCACCTCTTATGGGGGGGCACTCCCTGGGCCTCAGTGGTCTCATCTGGAAAATGGGGTACCCACAGCACCTTCTTGGGTTGTCATGAAGATTCAGCTGGGCTTTGCTTATGAAACGCTTTAAATGGTGCCTGATTCGTATGGGCATTAGCAAAGAACAAGATAAAATGAAGTGAAATAGAATAAAATAAAAAGAAAGCTCTATTCCATTTTCCAGCACTTTATCTAATCCGGCCTTCCCAGGAGGTAAAATCTCTACTTGCTGTCTTCTCGCAATAGTTTCAGGTTCACGGGCTGCGTTCCGGGAAATCGGGTGACGGGCGGTCGAGGGAGCAGGAACCTTCTCTAATATCCTCTTCCAGGCCGCGTGTGTCTCGATGGCTTCTGCCCCCACTCACTTCCCTAGGCCCTGCTTAGCAAGGCTCCCCCCTTGGAACCTTCATCCTTCCTTCTCCCGGGACCTTCAGATTTCCCCAGCGCCACTTTAGATTCCGCCTCTCGCTGCCCCTCCCCACCAGCAAGTCACTTCTAGGGCTGTCCCGTTACATTACTGAATCTCTTAAGGGGATCATGTAGCTGTTTCCTGAGACACGTTAACACCGTAAACAGGCTCTCCACCCTCACCAAGCCCCGCCCCCCAGTTTCACATCCTTATCGCCTGTTCTATTGTAGTGGCCCCAGGTCTGCGCTCCCTACTGGGGACCTGGCCCTCAACCCAGGCATGTGCCCTGACTGGGGATTGAACCGGCGACCCTTTGGTTCACAGGCCGGCACTCAGTCCACTAGCCACAACAGCCAGGGCTAGAGAGGTGCTTTTGATTTACCCTCTTTTTTTCCATTTTATCTGTTTTATTATTTATTTAATTTGTGATTGTAATTTATATGTATAATTATTCTACTTACGTATTTCATATAATGGTGTTTTGTTATTTATTTAACTTAATAATAGTTAACATTGTTATATTATTTAGCATCATCTATCTGGGTTATTACTGCCCTAGCGTCTCATGGTCCAAGTTATTAAGAACTTGTTAAGAAAGCTTAACCAACAGCAAACGGTTGCCTTTTTTGTAAACGTGTGACCCAGCTGATGGCTTGTTGAAACTTGCACTGGCTTGCATGTTTTATTCTGTGCTCTCGGTCTGCTTCATGCCACGTCTGGGGACGTCTGTGTACAATGTGACATCCTTGTATTCATTCATTTTCAGCTGGGGATTGGAGGCAGAGAGACAAACAAGGATTTACAGAAACAAAGATAACTCTGAAATCCAAATCTCAATACCTCTCAGTCCTGTCCAAAATCGGAGACTTGTCCACTGACAAAGGGACATCTTAGATGCCCATAGGGCACGCCCTGCCTGCCTCCCACCATGGGCGGTCGCTGTCCCCCATCCACAGATGGCAGAGGTGGAGGGGTCCACCCGCAGGCTGTCACTCGGGTGCTCTCCCTTACATGGCAGCCATGGGGGACCGAGGCTCAGGAGGAGCGGGGGGTGACAAGCAGGTCAAATACAGACACACTCCGACCTTTCTGCACAGCCCTCCCAGTGGCTGGGCCCGACACCTCCGGCACCACTGTCGTTCCTGACACGGGCCTGGGAAGGCGGAGTGGTGAAACTCTGCCTGTGGACCCTCCATGCACGCACACACATCTGCGCTGCGCACGCAAGCTGTCCCAGAAGCACTCTCACCGCTGCTCCCACTCCGCCCTGCTAGTTCCTGCCGTGGTCCTTCTCAAGACCAACCCTCTAAATATTTAGAGGAACAAGAGAGTCTCTCATGTGCGTGTAGTAGTGGATTTTGTTGGCTCTTAAAGCATTATCCTTTGTGAGTCTGTAAGTGTGGAAACGGGAAAACCATCTTTCTCTCACATTTCACAAACAGCATTCCGTGCCCACGCGCTCTCGCCATCTGCACACTCACTCGGCGATGCCGGGCCCCTGGAAAGCCAGCCTGCGCTTTCACCATACCAGCCACTGGGGAGCTCTGCCTCTCGTCTCCGTCTCCGCCTGAAGAGCCAGTTAGAAGAACGAGAGGCCCCTCTGGCTCTGCGTTTGCGAGCCTTCCTGGGCGGGGGCGGGGGGGGGTGAGCCCATTCTTCCTTAGACTCAGGATCCCACTCTGAGAAACGTGGATCGAAGTGCTTGCTCGAGAGCTTCCTGGGCGGAGGCTCCACCTGCCGTCTGTCCCACTGCTTCTCTAGTTAGGACACGCCAGTGACAGCGAGCAAGAACGTGGCGCCATTCCCATGTGTCCTGTCTTCACAGTGCAGCGTCCGCTGGCTGACGTCTGCGCCCCACGGTGTGTGAGTGTCTGCTGATTCAGAGAGCAGGCCGTCGTGGGGGCAGAGCACAGTGGCCAGCGGAGAGACACACGCGGCCTTGGGAGGCTGAGGCCTCTCCCTCCCCACACAAGCTCTGCTCCAGGAGGCTCTCCAGGTAAAGGTGTGGCACTTACCCTGGAGTCAAATGTCAAAGCGCCACATCCCTGGGCCGGGATTTATGTTTGTGGAAACATCTGATTGTCCAGGTGGGCAGGGCGCGTGGAACAAAGATAATGCAGAAACGTGGGCGCCGGAGTCTGAACACCTGGTTTCAAACCCCCACGCCGTTCGCCGAGTCACCTGGGGCTGCTCACCTAACCTCTCTGAGCCTCAGCCTCTTTCTGTATAAAATGGGCAGTTAATTGGTAACCACAGATTTGTCTGAGTACTCAATGAGTTAATGCATGCAAAACAATCCACAGGCAATAAACACCACGTACATGCAATGATTGTGGTATTTACTATTATGCATTAAGAGGGGATTTTCACTAAGATATAAAAAGTGGAGGAGCTCAGCGATTTGGCTTTCAGGTGCGGATTCAGTACGAAGTGACACCCCACCCGATAACCAGACCCCATCTCAGAGACGGAATGTTCCAGCACAGACAGACACCCCTCCGGCTTCCGCTGGGGAGAGGCGCCCAGATGACTCTGCGGGCTCTTTTCCAAGTTACAGTGAAGGGAGTCTGCAGGCCCTGCCCTCTCCGCTTCGGCACTGGCTCCGGCTCTGGTCTGCGAACGCCTTCCTCTTCCGAGTTCGGCTCCTTTTTTAGAACTAGTTGTGAATTCTTTACTCTCACACGTAGACATATGACAGAGGGGGAGGAGGGCGTGGGCACCGCCTAAATTTCAGCAAGAAATCTGTCTTGCCATCTCCACAGAGTGGAAAGCCCAGCAAGGAGAGTCTTCCTTTCCTTCCCTCTCAAATCCCGTGCAACAGGGCAGGGGAGGCACGCTGCCGGTGAGCAGAGGTAATGATGGTCACGGGGAGGGAATGCGGGAGCCATCGGGAGCTCGGGCCCGCGGGTTCCGTACACACCAGAGGGAGCCCTAGGCCCTCGGGGCGACTTCTGACGCATCTCTGTTGGGGCTGCGCCCTCATCCACAGCACCATTCCCTGACGGGCTGCCCCAGACTCCCGGAGCCCGCCCTGTCGGGAAGTCTGGGCGGCCGAAAGGACCTGGGCATAACTCCTCTCCAGGGGCGCCTGGACTGACCGACTGCGGGCATGCCCCCAAGGGCATTGTGCAGTATGCACTGTGCAGTTTCGGGAGCTTCCCTCGGACACTCAAAGGCAGTCGCCCACCACGGCAGCCACCCTGACGCCCCCTCACTGTGCGCCCACCCTCCTCCCCTGTCCCACTTTGCCCCACACCGCCCGGGCTCCCTCTCTCTCCTGGTAAAGCACTTGGCCCTCAGACCCTTGGCTCCGGGTCTCTCCCCGGAGCTTCCAGCCTAAGACAGCGTGTACACTGTACGGCCTGGGGCGGGTTGGGCCAGGACCGCTGTGCCCACAGTGACCTCCCCTCCCAGGGCCAGCCCACCATGGGGGCACGCCTGCAGGGCTGCAGCTGTTGGGAAGTGGGCGGGGACCACGGCCATACTCACATTCTTGGCCTTCGCCCTGCCGGTCTATGGTCTGTGCCGGAGCTGGGAGACACTGCAGCAGCAGTCAGGGCCAGTGGCCGGCAGCCTGGGAATGCTGGCTGCCATGGGCCTCAGCACACACTAGTTGCTCTACCCACCCTGGCGTCAAAGAGACCCCGCGTCCTGCAGGTCTCGCTGGCCAATGACCAGCGAAGGCTGGTTTGCAGGGCCTCTCCTTGTAGACCAGCTTGCCCTTGGGTCGCTGGAGACCGTGCTCACACACGCAGCTAGGCGGGCCTCCTAGAAAGCACCTTTTCTACCCCCTCAGCCTCCTCCCCCACCGCTCTCCCTGCTCCGTCACCTTCGTGAAGCCGTGACACGAGTTGCACCCGCTGCCGCCATGTGACATCCGTGTCCCACGTGTCAGCGATCCAAAAACACACAACTCCTGAGCAGACCACGCACTCGATTGCACCCGCGTGGCGTCCTTCGCACTTTGCTCATGAGGCCGTCTCTCAAGTGTGTCCTCTGTCCTGAGACGCGACGCGGGGGATTGGCGAAGTCTCGTGCGCTGTGAGACGGGTCTGGGGCTCACGCTGCTTGCCGCCTGTGTCTGCCAGGGCTCAGCCCGGGGAGCCAGTGTCTGCGGCTGCCCAGTCACCAGGGGGTTCGGGCCCCTCCTGCTCCAGCATCTCGCCTTAGAGGTTGGGAGTCGAGGTGTTTTTGTGGGAATTTGCCGGATTCCGGTCATCACTGACAGGCACACCCCCAGCCAGCGGCGGAATATGCGCTACCTGTCATCGGTTGGCTGTCCGTGTTCATTACGTGTGTCCTCCATTTTGATTCATGAAAAATTGAAAGGCCGTTAATTAATAGAAAGAACATCATGGATCACGGACGAGGTAACGAGATCATAAGTGCTATTAATTGGCCAATTGTGCTTGTCAGGACGTTTAAAGAAATCAAGGCAGAAAGGTTTGAAGGGACACGTCTGTGCTTGGACACAGAAGCCAGGAACACTCGGGCCTCCCTGGTGCCGGGTGCCCAGGCAGATGCCACTGCATCTGGTGGCCTTGCTCCCACCGGGTCCCTTCAGCCAGCACTCCTTGCACAGCCCCTGTGAGCCAGGGGTGGCGCTGAATGTCAGGGGACAGCAGGAACGGGGTGAATGACGTTGCTGACCTGTGGCCTTCATCCCAGGGTTGAGGGGCGGAAGTGTGGCCTGAGCAAGGGGCCTGTGATGGGCGGGAGTGGTCAGAGCCGGGAAGCCCCAGAGCCAGGGGGGCACTGAGAGTGGCCAGTGGGAGCGAGGCCCCTCTGGGAGGGGCCCCTGGAGCAGAGGTTTAAAGGGACAGGGGAGCTGCACCCCACAGCAGTCTGGGGCAGAGTGTCTCACTCATGGGGGCCGCCCAGCCTCGCAGCCCCCGCGGTGATACCCAAGAAGGAAAGAAAGCCCCCAGTATATTTCTGCTGGCTGGGCCAGGGGAGCGTCCTCTCGGAGCTTGGAGGCTCCTTCCATCAGCCCGTCGGCCCCTTCCTGTGGTTGCCGTTGTGCTGGCATGAAAACCACCGTACTTACTGCTTGCCGTTCCCACAGCCAGCACCAGCCTCCCTCCCGTGGCCCGAGGGCACCCTGCGCTCCAGCTCCTGCCGCCCCTCCATCCGCTCTCCCCTCGCCCTCCTGCTGAGGCCCAGCCCCTGCCTTCCAGCTGCTCAGCTGCTGGCCCCTCTGCCCCCAGGTCTGCGCACCTGCTGTCCGCCGCCCTCAGGAGCCCAGCCTCCCAGCTCACTCCTCAAAGAAGCCCTCCCCGCCCCGACTTCCAGCCCGAAGCTGCCTCCTGGTCCCTTGCTGCCTGGCCCTCCGTCTCTGTCTCCATCATGTCACCAATCGGGGCCTGAGGCAAGTGCTCACTGCCTGCCAGCTCTGAGTGCGGCCACCACGTGCCACCCAAGTCCACCGCTGCCTCCGGTGCCCGGCACAGAGAGGAGTTTTCGGGACCCCGTCAGCTAACCAGCTAAAGTAGGGCTAGAAAGTGACAGGTGGGTTCCTGCTGTGTTTTCAGGTGGCTGAACTGGGGCCTGGAGACCACATGAAGGAAAGGGTGTCCCTTCGGAGCAGAGTTCTCTACAGGCTGCGGCAGGTGGGAGTGGTCAGGTGACAGCGATACTCCCACTATTTTGCTTCTTGTGTCCAGGATCTGTCTAGGTGTGTTTCTAAGTAACTTAATATTTCTTTTCAATATATTGATCCATTTTATGGGCTAAGTGCTCTTTTACTGTCGGTGAGTATTCGCAAGTAATAGGACGGGGACCCAGGGTGGGCGAGGCAGTCAGGGCCACCGCACCCCGCCTCCTGAGCGCCGACCCGAGACTCCTCGCTGAACACCTGGCGTCGGGAAGTACATCGGGAGAGGGTGCTGCTGCGTGGCGGTGCCAGGGCCCCGGATTTGTAGCAGACTCTCCAGTATCTGCTGTGTGCCAGACTGGGCGGCAGGTGCTGGGGTCCCGGGGGGCGGGGAGGGAGGTAGCGCTGCTCCTGCTAGCAGGAGGAGCCGACGATCCACCCCACGGTCCCCGAGCCCACCTGCACACTAGAACCTCCTGGGGCCCACCCGGCCCACTGAATCGGAATCCCCAGCTGCTTACAAAACAGGGACATGTAAGCCCAGCTGCCTCAGCCTCCTGGGATCTTGGTCACCAACAGTGGGCCATCACCCATAGTGTCACGGAAGCCACATACTTGATGATGTAAAGAGAGATATTTTACAAATAGAAGGGGTGACCTGAGGGAGGGGAGGGAGGTCAGCAAGGCCTGTCCCCTGCCGGGGGCCCAGAAGATACGCTCCCCAAGGCAGCCGCGGTCCTCAGCTCTGCTACACCTGGGCTCACCCGGTGCTCGGGAAACACTGACGCCCGAGCAGAGACCCACTGGCCCGGGAGAGGGTGGACACACAAAGGGCAGGCCACAGGTGCCAGGACAAGGGCCGCAGAGAGGCTGCTGGGTGTGCGCTGGGACACGGCGGTGTCTCGGTGCACAGCCACACCTCGGAAGGACCTGCCTTGGGGTCTGTCGCCAGCCACCCTGTGCCGGGCAGCAGGTGAGCGTGGTCTGTGCTTCTCACCCGCTTCCCCCCAGACATGCCAGCAAGGGGCAAATGCTGTTCGTTGTTCTTCCCACGTGGGGCCAGACAAATGATTTTACTTTTCTATGTAAGGCAGGAGGTGGTGTTGTGTCCTTAGCCAAGGAAAGTACTTGAATTAAAACCCGGTGTCTCCTAACTGGCAGACATGAGAGAAAGGAGAACATGAGAATCCGCAGGTAGCCATCACAGGAAAGGAATGGATACGTCCTCTAAGATTGTTTTAAAATGTCAGAGTTTCTGAGGGCAGCAAGGGGGTGTGGTCACCAGGAGAACCGACCGTGTGATCGGAGGGGTGGAGCTTTCGGTCCCATTCCCAACCTCCTGGGAAGGGCCAGGGGCTGGAGGTTGAGTTCAGTCTCCAACGGCCAATGATTTAATCAGTCGTGACCCTGTGATGTAGCCCCCACAAGACCCTACAGAGAAGGTTTGGGGAGTTTCCCCGCAGGTGAACACGCAGAGCTTTAGGGAGCTGGCATGTTGGGGAGATCATGGAAGCTGCAGGCCCTCTCCCCACACCCTGCCGGGTGCGTCTCTTCCACCTCGCGGTTCCTGAGTTACTTCCTCTTACAACAAACCGGCGGTCTTGTAAGTAACGTGCTTCTCTGGAGTGTGTGAGCCACCAACAAATTAATCAGACCCAAGGAGGAGGCTGGTGGGACCTGCAGCCTGTAGCTCGGTGTTCCAAAGCACAGGTGACAGATTGTCTGAACTTGAGGTTGGTGTCTGAAGTCCAGGGCGGGCTTGTGGTGCTGAGCCCTTGACCTGTGCGATCCACCACTGCCTCCAGGTAGAAAGCGTCAGATTTGAGTTAAGTTGTGGGACACGCAGCTGGTGTCTCGGAGTTGCCTGTGGTTGTGGGGAACCCACACACCCACACTGGACTGGGGTGCAGAGTTAGAAGGGCTTCTCTCCCTGCCTTTGGCCTGCCCTCCCTCCTGGGGGCAGATGGGCCCTGACACCCTGTCCTCACACATCGTCTCCAGATTCAGGGAGGGAGGGGCTGGCTTCCTCGTGCACACCGTCCTCTGACCCAGAAGGAAGACATTTCCCAGACCCCAGCTCAGGTGAAGGCTGGCCAGGCAGCCTCACTGTCCTGCTTCTTAGCTGTAATGAAAATGGGGGTGATGAAGGTCGGGGCACGGGGTGCTGGCTGCTGCCCGGCGGCCACTTCAGACCGGTCCATTGGCCCGCTCCCTAACCCTCGCCCTCAGAGACCGATCAGTGGGTTTCATCCAGGGCTTTGCTCTCTGCCTCTGGTGGGGCTCAGCCTCGGGAGGCACGTGGGGTGGGAGGCAGCGGGGAGCCAGTTCCCCACTCCATCCCCCTGCTGTAGTGTGGCTGCGTCTCCGACTGAAGGCCAAGGTCAGGAAGAGGCTACCTTGCATTGCTTTCCAAGGTCTCATGTTACGTTCCTGACCGTCCGCTTGGGGTTTATGCCCCCACCCCGCAGCTGTTCATGTTTGAAGTCTTTAAATCTACCAAAAGGTTAAAAAAAAAAACCTTAATGAACACTCAGATTCTGCTGCTAGATTCCCCAGCGGTTAGGACTTCATCAAGTTTTCTTTGTCTCTCACTGCGTTTGCACAGACAGACAGGTGGGGGGACTCAGCTCGGTCACGGAGCTGCGCAGGCGTGGGCGCTGTGCACCGTCCGCGGGTTTTCTAGGTCCCGGTGGCTCACTCCTGCGCACTCCAAGTGCGTCTCCTGGGGACAAAGATGTTCTTCTCTATGACCCCCCGACATTGACCTCAGTTCAGCAGTATCACCCAACTGGAAGGGTTTTTTGTGGGGTTTTTTTTTGCTTAAAAAAACCTTTCTCGGCAATCCTGACATGTGCTGGTGCCTTGCCGCTGCCAGAGCACTTCCGCCCACGGTGTTTCATTTCGCGAGAGGGCCCTCCGGGAGCTCCGTCAGCGCCCCGCCCCGGAGGAGAGGACTGGGGTTCCGGGGGGCTGGCCTCCCAGCTCCAGGTTCCGCCCTCGTGCCCACCTCGGGGCAGCCCGTTTTGGACAGAATGTCAGTTTTCGAGAACATGTGCCCCCAAACACTTCCCTTAATATTCTCCCCTCCAACCTTCCCATGGGCCAGAAGTAAGGAGGACCCCTTTCTCCACCCTCAGGGTGAGGACTGGCGTGATGGGGTGCAGAGTACTTCCTGACCGAGCTCTGAGAGCTGGGCGCCCGCCCCTCCCCTGGGCAGCCAGCAGGGAGCGCTTCCCTCCGAGAGCCACGGGCCTCCTTGTCCTCCTGGAGGAGCCTGGCTTTGAAGCCTAGCCTGGGCCACCTCACAGACCCCTGGCTGCCAGACCTAGCAGGGTGTCAGCTCTGCCTCTCCTGTCTGTCCTCTCCTCTGCTTCGCCACTGTCACTGCACCAGTCAAACTCGAGGCTCTTGCTGGGAAACTGTGGTGGCCTCTCTCCCGGTCCAGGACGGCCACCGCCCTCCAGTCCCAGCTCCTCCTCCTCTCTGCACTGAACTCCTCAGTGATGCCTCTGCCCAGAGGACAAGTACCAGGTCGGTGCTATGACCCGGTGGCCCCCACTGACCTCAATGCCTCCTCTACCCTGTGACCGGGGTCCAGGTGACACCAGCCTGACTATCCTCACACAAGCTCCACAGGGTCCCACCCCGGCCTCTCAGTCTATTTCTCCTCCACCTGCCACACCCCGGCCCCGGCCCTACTCCCAGTTTGCGCCCCCCTCCTCCTTCAGACTGGCCTGGGGACCCACCCCAAGCCCCACAGCAGGACCCGGTCAGTGCTTGCTGCATCGGCTGTTCACGTGAGACCATAATTGTTGCTTGACTTTCCCTTGCATGGCCAGCCCAAAGCCCCACATGTCACTGAGATGTGGCCTGTCCCTTCCCTCGCTGCCGTCCCCCACTCCCACCGGTGTGCCCAGCATGCAGTCGATGCTCAGGGAACAGCTGTGGAATGGATGGTGCCCGTCAGGTGAATTTCCCAGACGCAGGCCTGGAGACTAGACTGCACCCGTGGGGTCCCGGAGGGGTACCCGGGCCCATGGGGGGAAGTGGGCGTAGGCAGGGTTATGGGGCCGGACCTGGGAGCAGGGTGGGACACAGCCCCTGAGGGCGGCTCCCACCTGACCCCCCAGGGAGCTCTGGAGTGGACTCGTCCCACCCGAGGCGGGGAGCCAGCCTCCCTAGCAGCCCAGGGATGGAGACTCCCGGGCCCTCCCAGAGCGGTTCCAGGAGCCCAGGAGTGGCGCCGGGATGGGCTCCGGCAGCGCCCACCACTCAGATGCGTGGACAGGCCGTGGGCATGTCCAGACGGTGCCGAGTGAACAGCGAAGCCAAGCGGCCTCTGCTCCGCAAACGCTCCCACCGCGCCCTCCCTCAGCCGGAGGGCCTTCCCGCTGCCCCGCTGCCCCGCTGCCCCGCCCGAAGGCCGCCAGGAGCCCCCACTCTCATTAAAGGCAAAGAAGTCTTTGCATTCCTTTCAACGTTATTGTCGCTCTTCATTGTTCATCCTGAGGCTCTTTTTGCAAAGCGCTGAAAGCCAGATCATAACTTGATGAAATATTGATTGCACATGTGTGTCTGGATGCAGAGGGCCACACCGTGTAGCGAGAACACCCGCCCTGTGATATCTCCTATCTCAAGTCAATATGAAGATGGATGTCCCCCTCGGGCCCCTCATGATAAAATGCGCGTGTCGATACGGAAGGATGTTAATGCCAGTGCGAGTCGATGCACGCTTATTGGTCTGGGCGGCGTCCCTGCCACGCGCCAGCCGGCTGCAGGGGTGCCTCCAAAGCCCGGCAGCACCCAACCGGTCGTCGTTTCTTTGTTTGCATGGCATGGGTGGGGAGTGTCGGGGGGTGCAGACCAGGCAGGCAGGGGGCTGCCCACTCTGGCTCCAGAAGCGAGGAGGAAATGGGGATAAAAACAGACACCACCTGCAAACAAATCTGGAAGAACCTTTATTTCTGCCCTTAGCCATGTGCTGTCCTCTCTCTGTGTCTTAAAGAGTAAAAGGGAAACAGCATGGGAAGTGGGAAGGGGCTCCGTCTGGGTCAGGTATTTGGCACTGGCAGAGATGGGGTCTCCTCTTGACCCGAGGCCCCTGCTGGCCCGTCTGCCGGGCACTCTCCGCCCCCCGGAGCCCTCTCTGCTTAGTGCCTCTTACAAAGCTCGTGTCCCTTCTGCTTCCCCACCAGAGAGTCCGGTCCGGGGGCTGTGTTTCCAAGGCCCGGATGTCGAATTACTTTCTGCTTCACTCGTTCATCCAGAAACTGAGCAACTACTATGTGACGGGGCTCTGCCGGGCTCCCACCCGTGACCCCGACACTCCGGTGGGCCACAGGGCAGCAGAGGTCAAGTCCCAGGGAGAGCCCAGTGGAAGGCCGTGGTGGCTGCTCTGCGCTCGACACTCACCGCCGTCGCCTCGCTGTGGGGGGTGGTGCTTCCTGCACGCCCCACACTCGTGAGGGCACGAGACCCCCCAGCCAGCATGATGGACAGACCCCGCCCCCATGGAGCTCACGTCCTGGCAGGGGATGAAGATGATCAAGTGCAACTAATGACAACACAGGACGATTTCTGAAGTGGACCCGTGCAGCGAGGAAACTGCATCAGCAGACACTTTCCCATGCAGAGGCCCTGGGGCATGTGGTTCGCTGGGTGGAGGGTCGGGGCTGAACCGAGCCCCAAACTGCAGGAAGGAGCCGGTGGGCAGGGGGTCAGGGAGCCAGCCCCCAGCAGGGCAACGGTGGAGGCCGAGGGCCTGAGTGGGAGCCGGCTCGGCACACCTGAGGGCCGGAATCGAGGCCCCACAGCTGGAGCCCCTTCGGTGACGGGGAAGGCCGGGGCTGGGTTTACTCAAAGTGCAGGAAACTCTATTTCCTGGTGAAGCCGACATCCTCTCGCTCGGATAGACTGACGTTCTCACCTTGGTGGATTATTTGGGTGGAGACAAGAAATGTGCCCGGCAATGCAGAAAGAGGAGGTGGGGTCTACAGTTTCTTAACATATGCACAGGGGCACCTCGTTCTTTCAGAAGGAGAAGAAAACCTGCAGATAAACAGCCTGAGACCTAAAGTAAAGGGGCCACCCCAGAGGAGGGGATGACCCAGGAGCCAGCAGCTGCCACCGCAGGAGCAGCTCACCAGGAACAAAAGGACTTGCTGGGCGTGGAGGGCCCCGCAGGGTGGGGACACTGACCCTGAAGGGGGATGGTGTGCTGCTCCTGAGGCAGCACAGGGTGGGGGCAGGGCTTGGGGTGGAGAGTACGGTGTTTGGGGCAGTTTTAAATGGGCTCCGTCAGCTGTGCCCTCCTGGGGGAAGCTAGTCTCTGCTTAGCGCCTGGGCCTTGCAGCCGAGAGGCCACAGGCAGGGTGAGGTCCAGGCTCACAGCAAACCACACGTCCAGACCTCGGGGGCTGCAGTGGCTTGTGTGGTTTGGGCCGTTGGGAAAACATGAAAGAAGTTCATTTCTCGGCAGCAGCCCTGGTGAGGAGCTGGGAGAAGTAACTGGAAAGGTCAAACATGCCCTTCGCCTGCTTGGCTCATAGACCTGCGGGAGGCTGAGCCCCGAGGCTTCCCGGGAGAGCAAAGCCCGGGTCAGCGAGGGCATGGCAGTCCCCTGCCCTAGCTCCCGGGCCTCTGGCTCAGCTTTCTGAACAGAGTGGGCCAGGAGGAGCTGTGTCGCCAGCGTCCCAGGGTGAGTCCCCGCAGAGAGGCAGGAGAGGGCCTCAGCCGTGCCACCAGTTCAAATGCAGACTGGCTGCCGTGCCATCCTGAGGGTGGCACCCTCGAGGCACAAAGCATCAAGATCACAAAAGCAAGAAGGGCTTCCTCCCCTGGGCTGTGGCTGTCCACCAGCCCAAGGCACCCCCCCACCCTGAACTCAGAGAACAGACTGTCACTCACCCAACCCTAGCAGGTAGGAAGTGCGGCATCTTGCACCTCCTGGGATCCCCACTGGCAGCCCAGGCCAGGGGCAGACCCCAAAGGTCAAGTATCTGGGACTGCTTCCAGCACGAACTGGGGTCTCCAATCCTGAAAGGACGTCATCAGCCACTGCAGTCTGGACACAGTGTCACTGAAACTCCCCACCCAGCTCCTAAATCCAGTTTCAGGCCCCCAGCACCCTTCTGACTTCAGGTCAGGTTCCCACATTGTGTGCTGCGGGAGCGAGCGTGCTCCCAGAGAGGGGGCAGCTGACCGTTTCCCTGGGCAGGCGTGTGTTCCATCAATAAGCCAGCTTTCCAGTTCACGCACTCGAGTGTGCACACATGCACATGCCCTGCCTCTCACTATCCCCTGTCCAGGTGTGGGCGGGCCCAACCCCAGCAGACGCTCTGGGGCTCCAGTCCCCAAGACCGAAGCGTCCCCTCACAGCCCTGTCTCCTCGCCCTCCCCCTCCTCATGTGCCCTCCCTGCCCGGCCTGCCCAGTCCATCAGAACCAGCTCTGAGCTGGGAGCATCCTGGCGCCCCTGGACAGCAGGGCTCCTGCTCTGAGGTCCACAGGAGCAGCCCTGGGTCCTGCGAGCCCTCGGCGAAAATTCAGGAAACCTGAGGGAATCCACACACATTGGCCTAACCAAAGCATCAGCCGCCTCGTTAATCCGGGGAGCTGAATGCTGTTTTCATCCCACGGTCACTTCTGAGTGCCTCTCACTAATAAAACGGGAAATTAATTTGTTGTTCCTCAGTCAGTGCCATGCATTGAGTTCACCAGATCTTCACAAAGACGGGGGGGGGGGACACTAAGGCATCCTAGTTGGAAACCATGGAGTAGCCACCCCCTCCCCACCACTTACAGGTGAAGAACCTACGGAGACCCAAAAATGTCCGTGTCCTCAAGCTCCAGATTCCCCCGAAACTCAGAATATTCTGTATCCCGTGCAGCCTGGAGCAGCCGGAATCATGAGGGAGAGGTTCTCTCAAGTCTGTTTGCTTTTTTCCTCCGAATTCACTCACATCTCAATGCACAGTAGGTCCGGCCCTTGAAGTCGGTATTACACATTAGTATGGAGTTCTTGTTGGTTCACCTGCCCTCTGGGGAGGGACAGGAAGGACGAGGTTCAATTTTTAAGTGGGGAGAAGGGTGTAAAAATGACCCCAGCAGAGGACTATTTAATCCTC
Organism: Tonatia bakeri; assembly: GCA_004024845.1. Taxonomy (NCBI): domain Eukaryota; kingdom Metazoa; phylum Chordata; class Mammalia; order Chiroptera; family Phyllostomidae; genus Tonatia; species Tonatia bakeri. The sequence goes on from PVIA01006795.1 coordinate 53,039, forward strand.
ACAGCCATCTCCTGAGGGAAGTGTGACTTCCCCACTTTACAGATAAGAAAAATAATATCTGGAGAGGTTAAAGGACTTTCCGAGGGAACGTCATGTCTAGAAGTAAAATGCAGCCTTGCCCAATGTTAACATCCTGGCTCATCCCACTACCGCACTGGCTTCAGCACCATGGACAGAGGCAGGCCTGGGAGGATCCCCGGAGAAGGTGGGGAGGAGGGGGTGCTGAGGCCCAGGGAGAGCTCTTGCTGCAGAAATGCTTGAGCCCCCAGGAGGGGGCCCAGGCCTCCCATGGCCTTGCGGTCATCTTTTCACACCAGAACCTCCTTCTCTCCTGCCGCCATCCACTTCAGCCAGGACCAGCACTGTCGTCTGCAAAATGCCGTTTTACAAACTCGGGCTGCCACCCAGAGTTTTTGTGAAGCACAGACGAATCTGTGGATGGGAAAGTCACCTGAAATTCATAAACATTCCCCATTAAGGAAGCAACAGACGGCCCCCAGCCCCAGCAGCTTTGCACAGTAGACATTGGCGTCTGGCTTGTGCAAAGCCCAGACGGGTTGCCGCCTGTCATGAAGCTCGGCTCCGAGAGCAATCTGGGGTCTGAGGGCCTTTCCTTCTCGTGGCCCTGCCACCTTCCCACCGACTCCTCGGGTCCCTGGGTGAGTCTGCGTCCAGCTAGGCGGTTGTGTGAGCCGAGTCTGGAAGTGGCACACTCACTCCTGCTCACGGTGGGCCGGTCAGAACCCAGGGAAGCGGTGGGGGTGATGGCTGTGATGGGTGTGACAGGGGGACTGTGTGAGATCGTGTCAGGATGCACCGTGTCCGGCATCAGAAACGCCCACCCGTAGGAAGACGCTGTGTCTCAGAGGGGCCCACAGAGCTCCGCCATCTGCTCTGGCTGCTCCCGAAATGTCCCCTCTCCCTTCCTACCTTGTCCTCTTGCCTCCGCCACCTCCATCTGCTCACAACAGCCCTCCCTGTCCTCCCGTGGCTGCTCGATGGTGCTCGCCACACCTCCAAACACTGCTGACCCCTTCCCTGCCCTTGAGGGGCAGCTGGGGTGGTGGACGTGGGACCATGACCCTGAGGCTGGCTCCTCCCCCTGCCACGGCCCCTGTCCCAGGACCGCAGCTCCCTGGCCCTACCTTCGGCTGGCGGCCACCTGGCAGTGCCCGCCCAGGCCCCACTGTGTGCACTGCCCCACTGTGTGCTGACATTCAGGCAGTCCTTAAGGTCATCCTCTGTGATGTGTCATCAGGGATCGAACTGATGCAGGCTGTGGCCATCCCATCAGAGCTGGTTTCTGTCTGCATCTGTCATTGCTGATCACATTTGAATGGGTTTAGTCTCTATTTTAAATAAAAGATTTATGCCTTAGCTGTCAGAGCCTGCCTTTATTTGAAAATTTAATCTCATTTCCAGGAGTCTAGATTAACTTATTAGATTTCGGCGTCCCTCATGCGTCTTCCAGAGAGAAGGAGGCATTCTCCTCTCTGCCCTGCACATGCTGCACAGAGAAAGCCAGGAGCCAGGTAGCTTCACTAGCGAGCCTAGGCAGGACAGAGGCCACTGCTGGGACAGCTTTGTTGGTGACCTTGTGTCCAGCTGCCAGGCCACGAGTCCTGGGGGCCTGGGTTTCCCACAGGCTCCCTCTGCCAAACTCGCCCTTTCTCGGGAGTTTGGTGGACACTCCAGAAACACTTCCCACCCCCTGTGGAGACAGCCTTGTGCCCCTGGGCCATGCCAGAGTCCTGAGCTTCCTCCACGTCTGTGTGGTACGACCCAGTTCTCCCTGGGCACTCACCTACTGGGTGGACCGCTGGCCAGGAGGCCTGGGTCTGGTCCCACCCGTGTGTCCACCAGCAGCTCACCTAACTTCTCCGACCCTACGCCTCCTCATCAGAAAGGCAGTGATCCTGCTGATGCCCGTCTCAGACGGCTGTGCTGCTGAGTGGGAAATTGGGGGGGGGGGGCGCTCTGAGAGCTGCTGTCTGTGAGCCTGTCCCTTTCCCCTCCAGGGTGAGGACGTAACTGCTCTCAGGGAGAAGTGGCCTGCTCAGGGTCTCAGTGAAGGGGGTGTCAAAGCTGGCAGACACCCAGGGGTCCTGACACCCCCCCAGGGCCACAGGCTCTGCCTTCCGCCTCCACTCCCACCCCCATCTCTCCCCTGCACTTTCCCCTTTCTCTGTCCCTCACTCTGCAACAGACTGAATTGTGCCCCTAAAAGTTGTATGTTGAGCCCTAACCCCCAGTGTGGCTGCATTTGGGGACATAGTCTTTGGGGGGTGATGGCGGTTGAATGACGTCGTGAAGGTGGGGCCCTGGTCCAATAGACTGGGCCGGAGACTCTCTCTCTCTCTCCCTTTCCCTCCCCCTCCCCACTCACCCCCCACATGCATACACCAAGGAAAGGCCCTGGGGGCACACAGTGAGAAGGCAGCTACCTGCAAGAGGAGACCTTGGGATGAAACCTACCAGGTCACACCTTGACCTTGGGCTTCCAGCCTCCAGAACTGGAAGAAATACATTTAAGTGGTTCTAGCCATGCCACCTGTGGCCTTTGGTACGGCAGCCCATACAGACTAATCTGCTTTCTCTGTCTCCGTCCTGGTCTCTCCAGCTCTGTCTCTCCGGGTCCTCCCTGGTCCTCCCTCCCGAGTGGGCCCTGACTTTCCCTTGGCATTGCCGCCATCTGCTGGTCTGTCTCAGGATAACAGGCAAGATCCAGGCCTGGGGAAGCTCCACCCTCTTCTCCCGAGGGGATGGTCAGCCCCTCCTCAGTCAGCACTGCCCCCACCCACACCCCCACACACTCCCCAGCCAAAGAGGATCACCTCTCAGCACCCCTTCATTTGCCCTTCCTCAAACTCTTTAAAATCAGAGCCACAGACAACCTGTTTATCAACCCTCATTCCTGCCAACTCCCTCAGAGCCCAGCACACAGCAGGTGCTCACTAAATGCTCGCAGTATGACTAAAGGAAGACACCGCCTGTGGGGGATGTCATGGGCACTTGTCCTTGGAGGCTCAGATCTCAGGACCTGGAATGCCCCTTCCCTAGGTCAGACCCCACCCCTCCGGCTCCCAGACTCACCCCTGTGCACAGAGCCAGGTACCCGCCCTGACCCCTGCCTCACTAGAGTGTCCTCAAACCAGCTCAGTGAGCCAGCCCTGAGCACACTCTTGGTTTGTCCCGTGGTGCAACGGCTCGGAGGGAGGGAAGATGCAGTGACTTTCCCGTCCCAACTCAGATGAAGGGCTAGTTACTGTGAATCTACCGAGGGGGCAGGGACCCCCAGCCTCAGCTATCCCACCTGAGAGCTAGAGGCTCCTCCGCTCCCCAGGCCCTTGGCCAGGGTGGTGGGAGCAGGGGGCTCGCAGGCCCGGCTGCCCAGCCAGGCTCTCTCCTCCTCCTCCTTGGGACTCGGGATTACAGGGACACCACAAACAGGCTCCCGTGAGTTGCGCCCACCTGTGCCCTCACCCCATGCCCTCTCGGGGTCCAGCACACGCCACCACTGCTTTGGTCTTCACTGACACATATGGCATCCCCTCAGTTTCTTGAGTGGATTTTGAGTTTTTAAATACATGGCGTGGACGGAAGCGAACGTTGAACAGATGGGTGCCTGCGCCCCCTGCTCACGGCAGCAGCGTTACTTAGAGAAGCAGCCCCCGTGTCCCCTGACGGGCGAGCGGGTGAATGGGGCGTGGTCCATCCAGACGGTGGGTGACCTTCTGGTCAGCCCTGCAGAGGAAGGGGGTCTGCACTTGAACCTCGAGGACACTGTGCACAGTGAAATAGGTCAGACCCAAAACAACAGGTACTTCACAATCTCCCTTCTGTGAGCTCCCCAAAGCCGTCAAATTCAGGGGCAGAAAGTAGAATGGTGGCCACCAGGGGCTGGGGGCGGGGGCCTGGTCTCTCCGTGTTTCTGGGGACAGAGCACAGGAAGGGGCAAAGGTCCCAGAGATAACCAGGAGAGGTGACAGCCACCCAGCAGGGTGAATGCACGTAGTGCTGCCAAACAGAACAAAGTGATTATGTTGGTACAGTGTATGGTTGTGTATACGTTATTGTTTTAAAATGCTGCATTAAATGTTACTCACCATAATTGCTGAGTGTTCTGGTGCCCTCTTAAACCTTATGCCTTAATTGCTTGCCACTTGCTTGCCACTTGCTTCACTCTTTGCCAGCCCTGAATTCCTTCCATTGCCCCTGCCTTAAAGGAGGTGGAGTGGGGCCTGAGGGTTGTTGGAGGTTAAAGGGCTGTGCCAGGCCACCCAGAACATTACAGGTGTACCAGGATCTCAGAAGTGTGGCCCCCGGCTCTCAGCGAAGGACTCAGTATGGCCCCAAGATGCTTCCAGGCAGCTGCCTGCATGGCCCCCTTGGAGCTGCACAGCCCTCCCTGCCTCAAGTCTCTCAAAGGCTCCCTCTTCCCCGGGGGAGGTGGGTGGGGGGTGCCAGGTGAATTGGAGCCAAAGTCACCCTTCCCCTTTGCTCCTCGCTCCTCCCAGGTGAGGAAGGGGCCCTCAGCTGTGCAAGCGGGTGGTGCCGGCTGGCATCTCCCACTCGATCACTGTGTTGGAAACCCTTTCCGGGGGTCTTCCTGCCCATGACCCAGAGCGAGGTGTCATTAGTCCCAGAATGTTACTCCTCCAGGTAGGGAAACTGAGGCAGACAGGTTACAAATCCTGTCCACAGTCACATGGGCAGTAAGTGGCAGGGCTGTGACTTACAGCCACACCTCACCTTGGCGCACACCGCTCTGAAATGAAGAGGGGTGTGTCATCCCAGGGCCCTACTGTCCCTGTGGCCCTGTCCCACCATGTCCCCACCCCTCTGATCAGCAGTTCCCACATCCTGACTGCCCCACCCAACCCCATCTCTTGCCCTGACATCCTCATCTTCCCCTTCCACCCATGTCCCCTTTCTCTCGTCCACCTGCACATGTCAGACAGGGGGAGACCCCACCCTGTGAACTGCTTGGGCAGCTGCACCGGGCCACCCAGCCTCCACTTGGCACAGGCAGACGTTCAGAGCTTCCGAGCTTACTCCAGCGAAAAATCCCCGCGCATCGCCACAGCCACCATGCTGTGACTAGTTAATCACAGAGTGCGCGGAGCTTTTAATTAACTGCCAGCCCTGCTCGGGCAGCTGTTCCACAGCCACGTCCACCCATGGTTCCCCTGTCGGGCTGACAGAACCCTCGGATCGAGCACGGGGCTCGGGCCGGGGCATCTGAGGCTGCTGGAGTGGAGCCATGGCCACTGCAGCCCCAAGGGACTGCCAGCCCCGGAAGGAGGGGAGGCAGCCATCTGTCTGGGTGCCATCGGGCTGGCGAGGGTGAGAAGGAGACCCCAGCGGGTCTGTGACAGTGCGTGGCCACGACCTTATTTGTGCACCAGAACTATCTCAGCTCACACTAGTATGAGGAGCAAAGAGACCTCTGGGTGCCCTGTGTGCTGAGGGCATGAGACCCAGGCGTGGTTGGGCCCAGGGGTGCAGCGGCATCGCCCACACAGATGGGGAGGAGCCAACGGAGGGGACAAACGGTTTATGATGAGAAGCTCACGGGGCACAGATGGGACAGTGAGGGGGCCACGCCTCCTGAGGGGGCCACACCTCCCATGGGGTCCCCTGGCTCCTGTCTGGCTCAGCGATGCCCTCCCACCCCCAGGCACCCCGGGCCTGACTCCCATACAGCCCAAGAACCTTTCTCGCAAACCGTCTGGCCCGTGTCTGTGCCGTCCAGTGGGACAGGGTCCACAGCCTCAGCTCTACCCGCACTTGGGGCTGGGCGGTTCCTGGTGGGGTGGGGGTAGGGACTGTTCTGGGCACCGTGGGGGGTTAGCAGCCCCCTGGGCCCACCCACTAGAGGCCACGGCCATGCTGTGCCCCACTTGTCACCACCAAACATGTCTCCCGTCATGGCTGCTGGGCAGAAGCCTCCAAAATGAGTCCCTGCGACAGACACCGAGGCTCAGAGTACCAGGCGCAGTCTCAGCACAGCCAGCCCCTGACCGCCCCCCACCCGATCCAGCTGCCCAGCATCCAGGGCCACACTGTGCCCCAGCTGGGCCAGGCCACTTCGGGGGAGCAGGACGAGTACCCCAAGAGCCCAAGTCAAAGGCCAATGCTCCTCTCTGCTCATTCTTGCTTCCTGGCTGCAGCCACTGCAGCCTCCCCAGGCCATCGCCTTGTGCGGTCAGCGTGTCGTGTCCCCACACTACTCCCACCCGCGGTCCCCGGAGGCCCCAGTGTCCGTGGTCTGCACTCACAGCTGCCATTCACTAAGCACCTGCCACATGCCTGGTGCGGTGCTGAGAACTTCACCCAGATGCCCACAGTCTTGTGGAGCAGAAACCACTGTCAGCTCTATTTTACAGAAGAGGAAACTCAAAACAGAGGGCACGCAGGTGGCCCAAGGACACACAGCTGGCACGTGGCAGCCCAAGTTTCCACAACTTTGCAGAGCCCATGGTTATCTCAGGAGCTCCCCCAACACGCCCACCTACGAAGCCAGGCTGACATGGGTGCTGTTCGAGGACACAGAGGTTTGAGGAGAGTCAGCCTCCCCATGGTCACGTGACCCGGAGGCCACGGAGAAAGGAGCAGACCGAGACAACACAACCCCCAGCCCTAGGCTCCACCCCTGGTCCGGGGCTCGTCAACTCCCAGGTCTTCTGGGACAAGCAGGTGACACGGATGGGTGCGAGGGGCTGGGGAGCGGGGGCCGTGGCAGCAGACCACACACACGCCTCACCTCGGGGGGCCAAGCCCGTTCAGACCAGGTCGTTTCTGTGTTATCACGGCAACCTGAGCTCTGAGCTCCTTTTTAAATGAAGAGTCCCCATTTCTAAGACACTTTTCAGGCTGCATAAAACTCGTCTGTGGGCCACACATCACTCGCAGCCCCTGAGTCCTTTTCTCTGCCAGGTTGAAACGCGAGACTGAGAGGCAGAGTGGACCCAAGGTCGTGGGGCCACAGCCAAGGATGTGGAGCCAGGGGGAGGGTGGTGCTGCATCCAGGCTCCCAGCCGGCTGCTCCTGGGCTTTTGCACCCCCTCACGGCCCTCCAGCCCCAAGCCCTGTGCCCCAGAAAGGCAGCCAGAGGCTTCTCCGGGCCCCGCAGAGCAAAGGAAGGACAGCACAGGACGGAGGAATCCAGGGGCACTGTGCATGTAAGTCGCAGCCATGCACGGCACGTGCTTCCAGAGGCCTAATTGAGACGTCCTCGCGGAGCGTCCTGGAAAACTGGGGCGGACGTGGCGCTGGGAGTCGGCAGCACCCGCCTGGACGCCCCCTGAGACTGGGGACCGTGGCTGTTTGGCGGCACTCGGGCCAGCCACAGGGAAGCGAGCGGCTCTCGCTAATAAGATCACATATATTTTAAGTGGCCCTTGAGAATTACGGTGATACTGAGCATTAAAACGCCAGAAAGGAGGACAGAGTAGAAGAGACAGGTAGCCTGTCTCCACGGGGAGCATGCAGCACCGTGTGGAAAGTCCCCTGTGGATTTCGCCTGAAGCATGCAGCCGGGACGGTTAGTGGCACCGGCACCAGGAAACCGCTGTGGATACTCGGGGCTCTCGCCCTCTGAGGGGCGGCTGTGGCCCGAGCCCCGGTCCTCAGGCTCTCCCCTCTCTCGGGGCCCCACAGGGCTCTGGCAGCTGCGGTTTGGGAACCCGGGTCCCAGCCCGGCTGCACTGGTTCCCAGCTGAGTGGGCCTGGGCAGGTGCCCCCCTCTCTCTGCCTCAACCTTGCTTCTGTCGTTTGGCCCGAGGGCCTCTACTGGCTGTGTGAGGGCCCACCAAGTCACAGGCTGCCTGTGGGCACCCCTGGGCCTGAGCGGGGCCATGTGGGCTTTGTCCAATCAGCGTTTCCTTTTAAATCTGTCTCCAGCTAGTTTTACGTGAACTCCAGGTTTTCTGGCTTCTGTTTAAAACGTCAGGTTCCAGCCACACAGCTGTGCACTTGACTTTAACCAGCTGAAGCTGAGCGCCAATGCCGGCTCCCTCCAAGCCATGTGCCCCACTGCCTGCACGCAGCCAGCTCCCTCCTCTGTGGCAGCTACCTCTCACTTGAGCTTGAGACCCCTGATTCAATGCAGCAGATAGCAAACGTCTTCAGGAGAGGCCTCATCATTATTAATGGAATCTCGGGGTCCCCCGCTATTTCGCATTGACCTTGGGCAGGGCTCCAGGGTTCTCAGGGCCCTGGTCTTCTCCCCGTCAGTGGAAGGAGTGGGCACTCGGCCCTCTGGGGGCACTTTCAGCCCTGATACTCAGACACCGCAGTGGCCCTGCGGTCAGACAGGCTGCTGACTGCCTCGGTCCTGCCATAGTGTCTGTGGGAGTGGGAGGGCGAGCTGTTCACAGCAACACACTTCTCGGCCGACCCTCCGCGTGAAGCCGTGCCGGGCAGCAGGCAGCTGGACGATGGGCAGAGTGCTGAGTGTAAGCCAGAAGCCTGTTACCCAGCCAGCCTCCCTTCGCAAATAAAGTAGACCCAAGACATTTTCACATACACAAAGACTAAAAGAGGTCATTGCTAAAATCCTGCAAATATATTGTAAAACGAATAAAGCCTGATGCAAAAAGCTATGTGTAAATGATTCCAAGTACACAAAGCTCAAATGACAACCTGCCCAATCAGAGTCAGGATGGAGTTCACCTTTGGGGCAGGTGGGGGCTGGCCGAGGCCCCAAGGGGAGCTCTGGCGTCTTCACGTGTGATTCCCGCACATTTCTGTACACAGTTTCCTTCGATACAAGTTTTTTTTAAAAAGCTGACTGTGTCACCTCCTCCTCTCTGTTTGAACCCCTCTGTTCTCCATCTGCTTGCCTCTCCTCCCTGCTGGAGCCACTCGTGAGCTCTGAGGGCCTGCCTGGTGGCGGCTGCCCACCTCCCACCAGCCACCCTGGCCTTCTGTCGGTCCTCGATGGTGCAGACGCCTGTCACGCCACGGGCCCTTGGCTCATGCACGTCCTTTGGCCCGGAGCCCTGTTGCGGCCCCCTTATTTCGCTCCACGCTCGGGTGCCCACCCCCACCCCCACCCCATGTAGTAGGCTGCATGGCCCGCAGAGTTACACCGCTCCCCTTCAGCCCAGGCAGCTTCCTCGGCCATTGTGCGCTCACAGAATCACTGCTGGACTGCTGAGAGTGACCTCACAGTCATCCTCTGGGCCTCCCCCCGGAAAGCCAGTACCCCAGCCGATGGCCTAACTCCGCCCTTTCTGCTCCCTTCTGGAGGCCCAGCCCTCCCGCTGAAGCCCCAGGCCAGCCCCTGGCGACAGAGGGGCCGACAGAGGGAGAGCATGCCACCTTCTGACCCCAGGCCCCCCGCCGGCCCCACGATGTCAGAGAAGCCGGAGGACCTGAAGGACGTGATGCCCACGGAGAGGAAGTCCATGTGGCGGACGGCAGAGGAGAGGCGCATGTCCGACCTCACCCGGGTGGTCGAGTGGCTGGAGCGGAGGCAGGGCAAGAAGGACCAGGCCGCCCAGGTGTGTGCCGCCCGCAGGACGGACGCCACCCGCAGGACGGACACTGCCCGCAGGACGAATGCCACCCGGGCAGCTTTGCACGCAGCTGTGGCCACGGGGGAGGTACCGAACATGGCTCTGGAAGGAAAAAGGCAGGAGGGGGTTTTGTTGCTGTTGTGTTTTAAAAAATAGAATTTATTGATTTGAGAGAGAAAGGGAGGGAGACAGAGAGAAACATCTATTTGTTGTTTCACTGATTGAGGCACCATCGGTTGAGTCTTGCATGTGCCCTGACGGGGGATCGAACCTGCAGCCTCAGTGTATCAGGACGGTGCTCTAGCTGGCGGAGGTGTCCAGCCCTGGCTAAAGGCAGGAGGGCTTGTAAGCACGGGGCGAACGAGCAGAAAGGACTGGAGGGTGTCAGGGGGAGGCTGTCCCTGAGATGGGGCCGCCACATTCTCTCATCGTCACTAATGCAGCTGGGCTCTGCAAGCCCCCAGGTGGGGTGCTGTCTCTCCTGGGGAATGCGTTTCAAAGGCATGGCCCCAAGTCCTTGAGAAAAGCATTCCTGGGTTGTAAGAGTGGACAGGTCCGAGTTTTCTGAAGGAAATGCCAGAGAAGGGGAAGGTCAGGGGTGCAGGGTAAGGAAGAAACGGGAAACTTGAGGCCACCGCAGTCAGTGCTTGCAACAGCTTCTGTCTCCAAACACTAGTGTCCTCATGACAGCTCCAGGGTCAAGGGGCATCCACTGTCCCCTGCCACTGTCCCCACTGCAGCTCCCACTCACTGCCTCTCTACACCGCCCCAGGTTGGGCCAGCCTATCTCATCAGCTCAGGCTGGCCGAGCAGAGCCCCACAGATGGGAGGCAAGGAATGTATCAGTCAGTGAAGGCATCCTTTCCCACAGTTCCGGAGCCTGGGCAGCCCTGGGCCGGGGCATAGACGAGTTTGGGGTCTGGTGAGGGCCCACCTCCTGGCTTGTAGATAACCATGTCCTTGCTGTGTCCTCACGCGGCGGAGGTGGCAGGAAGCTCTGTGGGGGTGCTTTTATAAGGGCACTGACCCCATCCATGGGGGCCCCACCCTCACAACTCAATGCCCCCGAAGGTCCCACCTCCTGATACCATCCTGGTGGGATTGAGGACCTCAGCGCATGCCTATAGGGGACCCCCCGCTCTTCAGTCTGCAGCACTGTCCTTCCCTCGGGGTGCCTCCAGAGGCCCCCCAGGCTGTAACCTGTGGGAAACCAAGCCATGTCCTTGGAAAGCGATCTCCTCCATGGAGGATTCTGCCGGCCCAGTCCCCAGAGCAACACCGGTGGAGAACAGCAGCACCGAGGACCATGCTGGCTTCTGGCATTTCCTGGGCGCCAGCCCCTGCGCTGAGTATCACCTGGCCAGCTGCCCCCAGCAAGGCTCAGGGTCAGCACCCACCCTGCTCCCCAGCTGACGGAGGGGGCACTGTGGGGAAGAGGAGTCGTTTGCTTGAGCTCAGAGTTAATTAAGGGGCAAGCCCGGAAGCAGGCTCAGGTGGATCCAGTTTCCATGCTCAGGGGCTTTGTCGGGCCAGCTCCCCCACATCCGCCCCTCCCACCAAGCCCTGCACTGCTCTCTGGCTCCACACTCCCGCTTTTCAGGAAGGCCCCTGCTCTGTTCATCTGCTTCTCGTCACTTCCAGCCGGGGAGCTGGCAGCGGATTCCACCGGGGGGTGTACCTGACGCCCAGGTGTTCCTGGCTCACTGGCGGTCTACCCCCACCCCTCCCACCCCCCGTTCCTGGGGCTGCGGAGGCTGGACTGCTGGGCACTCAGAACTCCGATTACCACCAGCCACAGAAGTCGTGCTCACCTCTGTGACAAATGTGTTCGTTCCCGTTTCTTCCCACGAAGATGATGTTCTAATGACGTTTGCACAGCTGTACCTTAGACGTGGCCTTTATCATAAATAATTTTGGACCCAGGGACAGAACAGATTTAAATGGAAAAGACAGTCATATCTTCAAGGATCATTACCCTTCCCGGGAGCATTTGGATTCCGAAAGAAGCGACAGAGGAAGAGGCGATGCTTCTGTGACAGGCAGGGCACCCTTCGGCGTGGCCACCGCAGCAGGGGCTCACCAAGTGGCCACCCGTCCCTTGTCCTGGAAGTCCAGGCCTTCCCCCATTTCAGCATGGTCACAGTGCCACCCAGAGGGCGGTGGCCCTGGGACCCACCCAGCATCACGGAGGACCCCAGAGGTCCCACGTCTTGGCCACGGGGGCCGATGACTCAGTGGCTGTGGCAGGACCACATTGATTCTACCCAGCTCTCCCCAAAATGGTGGCAGGGGTCTGCTCCCGGGACTCCTGGGAGAGGCCAACTTCTGGAGGTGCTGGCTGGGGCCTCTACTCTCAACCTAAAATGTGCGCCCCTCTCCCCACTAAGGAAGACAAGAGGCAGAGGTGGCCTTGAGCACACCCTCAGACAGCTGCCTCCCCACGCCCGGCCGGTCTGGCAGGACACCCCTGCCCCTTCTGGTGTTACACTCAAGAGTGGAAGACCCAGTGTGCTTGCGTGGCTATTCCCTGATTTCTCACGATGACCCTGGGGGGCAGACCCTGCTTCCGACCCATCTCAGAGGAGGGACCAAGTCACATGGCAGCATGTGAAGAGAAGTCACGTGCCCAAGGCTGCTCTGGCACTAGCTGTAGACAGGATTCCAAGCCAGGCCACCAGGCTGCCTGTGGCACACCCTCCGAGGGGACCCAGTTGATGTGGCTTTGCTGTGATGGTCACACCCCGCCCACCCCTCATGGGTGGGCTCGGATGCCCCTCTGTGGACCACTCCTCGCTGGCCCCCCGTGCTCGTCACAGAGCCGTCCTCCCTGCCTGCCTGGCGGGCATGGAGGGCCAGGCACATGCACGAGGAAGCCCACCCAGGGACGTGGGTGGCATGCTCAGCCCCTGGTGGCTGCAAGGAGCACCCGGACATGAGACAGTGGGGTGGGTTGCTGTGGCAGCCCCAGGAAGACAGGATGGGTGGGGTGGGGTAAGGGCAGGAGGGGCCTTTGGGGACAGGGAGAGGGTCCTGCAGGATTGATTTGCAGACAAGGTGACCACCCTGTGGCCCTAGCCTAGAGGGCATGGCAGGGAAGTCCCAGCTAGAAAGGCCACCTGGGGACTGGAAGGCACTTGTGCTGGGCCAGGGCATGGGACTCTTCCACAGCACGGTTGGTAACAGGGAGCTGGTGGTAGACCCTGAAGTGAAGAGGGACAGCCAGGCTGGAGTGGAGGGCGGGGCATGGACACCAGACATGTCTGGAGGTAGAGGGACAGGAAGGGACAGGAGGGCCAGATGGGGGCCAGAGCTCTGAGTGGGTGGGAGGGGACACAGTTTTTTTCTCTGCCCTTTCAGAAACACACCCCAACAGCACCAGGAAGACAGGATGCTTCCTGTCATAAAGCCAAAGTGAAGGAAGAAAAGAAAGCCAAACTCACCCAGAAACAGGAAAAACAGAGCCGCCAGGTGTCATTCTCTGATAAGGTAACACAGCCCCCCACCCCCACCCCCACCCCTGCCCACTCCAGGCTCTCCTCTCCCGCACACTGCATGACTACTTTCTAAAACAACAATAAGTTAAGGCTCTAAAATCCGGTCCTGCCTCACATTAACGCCAGAGGAAGTCGCCCTCCCCTCACCCACTCAGTTCCCGCCCAACAACCTGCCCCACCCCGTGGAAGATGAGCGCCCTGGTGGCAGAGGGTCCCGTCGCCCCCTCTCCCCGTGCCGCTCAGGAGTGCCGGCGGGAAGAGGGGAGCACTGACCTCAGTGCCCCCGGCCAGGGGGTCCTCGGCCCCACAGGGCTTCCCTGGACACAGAGTCACGAAAGGCACCAGAGTGCCATACCCACCCCACCCCCGCCCCCACACCTGCCCCACACCCCAGAATGCACCTCTCCTTTCGCCCCCTTGCCACCTGTCAGGGAGCCCTTGACACCGCTCCCTCTGTGGGCGGAGGAGGCCACACCTGTTCCCCAGCACATGACCTCTGCCCTGCCCCCCCCCACAAGGAGCCAGAGCCGAGCAGCAGGAAGGACAGGGATGCTGTCACATACCGAAGGCTCTACGGAGTGGAGGCAAAGGGAAAACGTCTGAGCATGGTCCCCGGCAACTACATCAAGGACAGCCCTGGGAAATCCGGTGAGGGGAGGGCATGGGCCCCGCAGACTCCGCAGTGGCCCCCACACTCAGCTCCTCCCGAGGGACTGGAAGCTCGCGCCCTCCCGGGGCAGCAGCATCCAGGGTAGCCCGAGAGTTGTGAGTGTGGGGCTGGGCCCCCCTGTCTCCCGGCTCACAGTGTCTCTCAGGAGGAGGTGGCTGCCGTGTCTACATGTGTTCCTCTGCAATGGATCTTTTTTAACTAGTTCTTTTAAAATCCTCACCTGAGGATATGTTTATTGATTGAAAAGAGAGAGAGAGAGAAACATCAATGTGAGAAAGAAACATTGATCTCTTGCCTCCTGTACACGCCCCGACCAAGGAGCGAACCCGCAGCCTTGTGGTGCCCGGGGTAACACTCCAGCCAGAGGACCAGCCAGCCAGAGCTGCAATGTATCTTTCTTCCTCTGGCTTCTTGGAGAATTTAAAATTTTGAGCAATTTAAAAAAAGATTTTATTTATTTTTAGAGAGAGGGGAAGGGAAAGAAGAAAAGAGAGAAAGAAACATCACTGTGTGGTTGCCTCTTGTGCACCCCCAATTGGGTACCTGGCCCACAACCCAGGCATGTGCCCTGACTGGGAATCGAACCAGGGACCCTTTGGTTCGCAGGCTGGCACTCAATCCACTGAGCCACCCCAGCCAGGGCTCAATTTGATTGGAATGCATACTAATGTCATTTGCTTATGGTTTGTTGTGTTTTGGGGGTTGTTGAGATTCTTGGTTGATAGTTTTCATCAAACCTAGAAAATCTTGGCCATTATTTCTTTAAATATTTCTTTCTGCCCTCCACTGTCTCCTCTCTCTCAGGCACTGCAATGCACGTGTTTGAAGCTCCACAGCTCACTGGGGTTCTTTTCCAGGATTTTCTTTTTGGTTTTCATTTTGCATATTTTCTGTTACTGTGTCTTAAAGTTCACTCACCTTTTCTTTGCAGTGCCTATTCTGACGCTAACTCCACCCCATGTGTCTTTCACTCCAGACACAGTCGTTTTCCTTCTAGAACTTCAGTGGGTGGCATTGGGAACGTCATGGGTCTCATCTTATTACCATGCCCAAGCCCTGTTGACCGCACGGAGGCCAGTGGCAGCAGCCGCTTTCGTGTTTGGCCTGCCCGTCCTGTGAGGTTCCCCTCCCACTCATGCTGGCGGGTCTCAGGGCAGCTTCCTCCTATCTGCCTGTCCTGGGAGTTCTTGCTGCCTGGGCCCGTCCCACTTGTCTGCTGTCCCCCCATCGGGGAAGCCACAGGCTCTGTCTTGGTTCCCACCCTGTGCCGCAGCGGTTGGCTGGGGTCTCGTAGGACTCACCTCATCTGTTTTGCTTTAGGAAAAACAACACTGTTGTTTCATGGAACAGGCCCGGTTCTGTAATGGCTCAAGGTGGAGGATCAGCCCTGCTCCCCCGTCTCAGCAGAACGCAGAGGTCTCAGCCGGGCCTCTCCGAAACATAACACTGGCGGCTGCTGTGACCAGTCGCAGCCCCTCTCCAGGTGGCCGCCCCCCGTCCACACCCCTGGAGGCAGTCTAGACTCCTTACCCCAGACGCCGCCCGGTGTAAAACGCCCAGACTCTGCCAGTGGAACCTCACGGGCTCACAGGAAGAACAGGTGACTCACAAAGGAAGAGGAATCAGAGTAGCACCGGCCTGGACATGAGAGACACACTGTCTTTGAGGGGAAGACCCGCCACCCCACAACCCTAATGCTGTCCCCGGGCACACGCATGTCACTGTGACCCTGCATGCATAGGAACACGCAGGGACTCCCTCAGCCAGGTGCCCCTTCAGCTACAGAACACGCTGTGGGAGAGAGCTCAGGCACCACACTGAGGAATCATTGGTTTGAAATGGAAATCTAGACACACACTTAGAACCACTAATACAGAACAGTTGAAAACAAAGAGGGTAGACACAGAGGGAAGAAATACAGACCGATGAGGTGAAATTCAGGCTAAAAGAAACACACCGACTGGAAGAGGGATGTTCTTCCATCTTAAGGAGATAAAATAGCTTAAAACCTGCACACACCAAAAAATACAGTAGCTAAATAAACATTTAGAAACACAAGGAAAACTTGACACAGATGCAGTTGCAGTGGGGACCTTAATGTGCCTCTTTCAGAACCAGGTGGGAGCCACAGACAGTGGCAGAAATCCAGAGGGTACTCCAAGAGTGCCATCGGCAGACCCCAACCTCAGATGGAAGTAGAGAGTGCACATTTCTGTGTGGCCAGGGAACACTTACAAATGTCACTTATATATTCATCACAAAGAAAACGTTGCCCTTCAAAAAAAGCAAAGATTTTAGGGCCACTCCCAGTGCGTTAAACCAATAATTAAAAATAACATTAAATTAGAGGATGCCCCCACTTCACAGCTGAAAATGAGGAAATGCATTCCTAACATACCCTCTGTCAAAGGGGAAACAGCCAGTGAGGACAAGCCTGTTTTACACCAAAACCCGCGGGGGAAGGCAGAACCTACGACCAGGCAAACACGTACAGGAAGATCTGATGGTGGTGGCTCCTGTCTTCGTAAAACAAAAGTGACAAAGGAAAAACTAATACTCTTATTAAGTTGATAAGATAGAAGAAATAATATGGTAGAGAAAGAACTGACACATTAAATACCGGCTGAGATGAACGAAATACAATACAAAAAGGGGTTGAAAGGGTAAATCCCAAGCTAGCGTCTGAAAAAGCGCGTGGTGAGCGGCATGGCGTTCTCGTGGGCCTTGCGGAAAAGAAGGGCAGGAACACACAGGTCTTGTGTGAGGAGGGCACGCAAGCGAAGAGAAATACGGTGAATGAATGTTAGTGGAACACCACGGGCATCTCTGCAATATACTGGGGGACCTAGAGGAAACGGGTAATCCCTCTCATGCTACAAATGATCAAAATGGATACAATAAAGGCAGGAAAAGCCAAGCAGAGCCATCTCTGAAGTAAACATGAGAGACAGTGACACCTGGTCACTAACACTGACACTGGGACAAATGGCTTCGCACCAGCCCCTTTCCAACCTGTGAGAGCAAATGATCCTAAAGCAGCTTCAACTACGGCAGACGCCACGAAATACGGACATCCTTGCACTAATTTAACAAGCCATCGTAATCTTAATATTACAACATTATGCAAAAGTAGGCCAATCTCACCATACTATAGATGCAAAAGATGTAAAAACTTTTAGGAGATATACTCCATGTGTGAAAATATATTAAATATATCAATGTTTGCGATGAATAATGCACCATGAACAAGTGGGATTTATTAGAGCAGGTGAGGAGTGGCCAGGTTATCCATATCAACATATGTAATAACAGTTTATTGCACCAATAAGTTAAAGGAAAAACTATACGATCATTGATGATAGAAAATCAATGACAAGATCAAGCAATTATTACTGATAAAAACCTATGTAATCGAGGAATAAAGCTGTTAAATGGCATAAAAACATGCCAAAAGCAGTGGCAAATATCAAGCTAAATGACAAAGTGTTAAAATCATTTTCGTTAAAATCAGAGACAAAATGAGGCATGCCTGCTCCGGTTATTGACACTGGTTTCCTGGAGAGTCTATTGGACACACCAAGAAGAGTGCATAGTTTTTATAAATATTAGAAGACATTTTCATTTCTCCTAATATGGCATGTCTGCGAAACTCGAGAAATTCCAGTCAGAAATTAGTAAAAGTTGCTATCCTTGTAGGTGTAGTAGAAAAAGTATTTTTAAAAAGCCTAGTCTTTTTTCTGTCTTAGTCATACCAGTTAGAAATGGAAATAGGAAGAAAATATTCCATTCTCATCAGCAAAAATCTGTTAAATACTTAGAAGTAAATTTATCAAGAAGAAAAATATTAAGGTCTCCAAGCTCTACCCCCAGTAGTATCTCATTCAGTACAGATCCCACATTTGGACAACTTCAGACACTCGCCACTTCATATGTTTCCACCTTTTGCCTTTGTGCACGCTGTTACTCCTACAGCACACACTGTTCTACCTGCACATGCTCTTCCTCCCATCTGCACACACTGTACCTCCTATAGCACACACTGTTCCACCTGCACATGCTGTTCCTCCCATCTGCACACACTGTTCCTCCTACAGCACACACTGTTCCACCTGCACATGCTGTTCCTCCTGCCTACACATGCTGTTCCACCTGCCTGCACATGCTGTTCCTCCTGCCTGCACATGCTGTTCCACCTGCACATGCTGTTCCTCCTACAGCACACACTGTTCCACCTGAACATGCTGTTCCTCCCACCTGCACACTGTTCCTCCTACAGCACACACTGTTCCACCTGCACATGCTGTTCCTCCTGCCTGCACATGCTGTTCCACCTGCACACACTGTTCCTCCTACAGCACACACTGTTCCACCTGCACATGCTGTTCCTCCCACCTGCACACTGTTCCTCCTACAGCACACACTGTCCTTCCTGTCTGCAATGCTCCTCCCCCTTTCATCTGTGTTTTCTTTAGAAACGCAGCTAAACACTGTTCTCTGTGCTCTCCCTTCAACCCTTCTAGGCTGGAGTTCCCTCTTAGGTGAGCTCCATCTGGGGAGGGAGAGAAGAAGAATTGAGAAGAGGGGATAAAAGAAAGAAGGGTGAGGAAGGGAGTGAGGGAGTCAGGGAGAAGGGAGGGAGGAGAAGATGCGATTCACACAGGTGCTGAGAAGGAGAAGCTGCTGCAGCCTTGAAAAGACCTCCCGTCTCAGATCAGGTGTCCTTGGAAACCGTCTTCCAGCCTTGCCCTGGTTCCCCACCCCACACCCCCACCTACCCTGCCTGTCAGCTCTCTCGGGATCCAACTCCCACTGACCTCTGTCCCATTGCAGACCTGGAGATCAGGGACACAGCTGTCCAAGAGTCCACGCAGCGGTCAGGACCCTTCTCTCGACAAAGCCTTGCGGACACCGTGTTTCAGGACCCGACCTTTGTGGGACGGAAGTCAACCCTCTTGAGAGACTGGATCGGCAAGATGCCCGATGCCTCCTACGAGCGCAGGCTGAGGAGCCTCATCGACAAGGGCGTGGACCCCAGGGGGGACATCCTGAGGATCCTGAAGCCGGAGGAGGTGCTGAGCTGCCGGTGAGCAGCCTGTGGGTGCAGCTGGTGTCCCGGGAGGGCGTGCTTCACTTGCCACTGTCCCTGGTCCAGATCCCTGGGCTGAGCCCGGAGATCAGGAGGGTGGGCCCTGTCTTTGAGCCCCAAAGAGGGGCCTCACCTGCCCGTGCACTGTGTCCTGGGTGGACACAACCTCCAGGTGCTGCCACTTGAGCACGCACGACCGTCCTGGTGTTTCTGCTCATTCCCTAGTGGGAGCCCCCAGTGTCCCTCGGAAGGAAAGAATGGGCCTCGTGTGGCCTTGTTTGAACAGGAAACCCCCTGAGACTATGACGCTGTGGTGGCCGCTGTCAGCAGCCATCCTCCCCAGGGGCCACCCGCTCACGGTGGGGGTGTTCAGACCCACTCACTGTGGGGGTCCCCCAAAGGGACCCAGACACAGGGCGGGACCGCCTGGTGTTCCCCGCTCTCACCGTGGGGTCTCCGTCCGCGCTCGCCCTCTCCTGGTCCATCAGACCCGCTGGCTCTCAGCCACACCTGGCAGCTCCTCAGTCTCCACCCCAAAACTCGATTGTCCCTCCAGCCCAGTGTCCCCGCTACTGTGGGGACATGACTGACGAGGCTCGGTGACTTCAGCAGAGACTGGCCCTTCTCGCAGAGTTGAAGCAGCAGCCTCATCTGCGGGTTGAAGGTGACCACAGGGCCGACCAGTTGGGAGGCGGGCAGGTGGGCCCGTGACCTAACGGGAGATGGACAGGCGGCTTCTCCCAACTCAAGGGGGCCCTCGCCCGGCTGCTTCTCCCAACTCAAGGGGGCCCTTGCCCAGCTGCTTCCGTGGCAGACGGCCGACGGCCTCGGGTCTGGCTGTGGGATCAGCAGGGCTCTTAACTGGCCTGGCTGGCAAGCAGACAGCCAGCCTGGGCTCCACGGTGTGGGGGGAGATGTCGGACAGGCCCCCTCCTCAAGGGAGGGGGAGAGTGTTTGTGGAGGAAACACCCCAGAACAGAAGGAAAGTGTGCGGAACGGGACCTCAGTGAGGGCCCACTCGTGAGAGCCTCCAGCGCCGGGCGGCTGGGGCGGGGGCACTGTGGCAGGAGCTGGTGGTGAGAGGAGGCCCGGGCGCGGGGCTGGCCAGTGGTCAGAACAGGGAAGCCCTGGGCAGGTCTCGGAGGGGAGGCGGGGTCGTTCCTAATGGGTTGGAAACCCCTGAGTGGATCTACCTGCAGCTCCTCCCCATCACCTGCAGCAGAGTGACCAGCCAGCTGGAGACCTGGCTTGGCGGCCCGTGTCCTTGCCCTGAAGCTGGGAGCAAGGTCAAGGCCGATCCACTCCATTCTTCAGGGTCCATCCGTGTTGCAGAGCTTCGGGCCTGTTTCAAATCGATGGCCTAATTTTTCCTCATTGTCTGAATATGTAAAGGAAAATGCTGGCCTGCACACCTGCAGCCGCACTTGGCCTTTCTTCCAGCTGTCCCAAAGCCGTCCAAATGCCAGTGCCACGGTCCTGGAGCGGCCGTTCCCTTATTTGCTTAACCATCCCTCCGTCACAGACTCTCCTGTCTCCCTGCTGCTGATGAAGCCCCCGTGCACACTTGTATTGCTTTAGCCTTTCTTCCCACTGACCTTTTTCCTCGAGATAAGCTGTGGCCGGAGTGGGGTTACTAGTGCAGGACAGTGAGCCTCCCGGCGGGAGGGGCAGGCAAGGGCAGGGCTTGGCCTGTACGTTGCCACATAGGTTTCTGAAAGAGTTTATTACCAATAAAACTCCCAGCAACTCTGTGGGGTGTCCCACTTTTTAAAACCAGATCCCGTCAGCCCCAGAAATGTCTGGAGACGGTCCCTCTGGGAGGCCCCCCGGTGCAGAGTCTAAGCTCTTTTCAACCCAGCGCAAAGCCAGGGCGACGCGCCCCTTGGCCGACCTCCTTGACCTTGTCCCGCACAGGTACCTGAGGCTGTCCCCGAACAACATTCGGACCCTGGTCAAGCTGTGCAAGGACGCGGGCATGGCGGTGGACATACACCCTCACATGGTCGAAGCGGAGATAGACGCCAAAAAAGTGTTCTCCCAGACCTCCACAGTGGCCCTCTGAGCCGCACCCCTGCCCGTGGCCCGCTCAGGCCCGCTCTGCCCGGGGCCCCTCCTGCACGGCACACCCAGCCTTCAGACAGCAGTGCTTAGAGAACAAGGCGAGGCCACACGGACCTGGTGCTGCTGCAACGTGTGTCCTTGTCCCTGGGGCGGAGCCAGCCCAGGAGTCATGGGGCTGTCCCCCCCACCCCCAAAACACGCCTCGGGAAGGGCTTCTGGGGAGGAGGCCTGAAAGAAGCAGGAGGGGCGGGCATGGAGTCCCAAGAAGGACTCGGTGGAGGCGGGAGGGCAAGGGTTGCAGGGCTGGTTGAGGACACGTGCACCCCGGGTCTTGCAAGCCACGTGACGTGGGAGCTGGGGAGCCCGTCCACACACACAGGGAAGGGTTGCCCTACTGAAAAGGAGCCACAGAGGTCACGGAGCTTGCACAGACGAGGAGGGCAGCACAGGCACAAGGCCGGCAGTCTCACCTTAGTCCCTGCTCTGCCGCCTTGCGTTCCGGAGACCCCGGCAAACCTGTGGATGCTTCAGACATGGTCTCCATCCTAGAGTGGCTGCCAGTCAGGTTCTGAGCCCAGCTGTCCTGCTTGCTGGCCGTCCTTTGGCTGCTCCATGCCTGTGTTCCCTCTTCTGCGAAAGGGGCTGTAACATGCCTGCCTGCCGAGCAGGGGTCAGGGGGACCGCAGGCTTGCCCGGGAAGCTCAGCACAGACATGGAGGCTTCAAAGCTCACGCTGCAAACATGAACTGCTCCCACGGTCCCCTGGGGTGGAACGGCCCCCCTTTCCCAGAAGGGTCCTCAGAACTGGGTGCATCATTGTTGAGTCAAACCCTGTTGAAAAGCTGGGGATGACAAACCCATATCCCCCTGGTGGTTGACCCCACAGGCAAGTGGCCCCTGAGCCCCCAGGGGCCAGTGGCGCTGATGAGCAGCCACTGGCCAGCTTTCACTCGGCCCCCAAACCCCAAACAGCAGGGTTCTCAGTCTGCTCCGTAAGTTC
Source organism: Tonatia bakeri (assembly GCA_004024845.1). Classification (NCBI taxonomy): domain Eukaryota; kingdom Metazoa; phylum Chordata; class Mammalia; order Chiroptera; family Phyllostomidae; genus Tonatia; species Tonatia bakeri. Next base: position 74,874 of record PVIA01006795.1, read on the forward strand.
CCAGCCCCGCCTTGAGGCTCCAAATCGACCCTTGACCCTCGGAGGTGAGGGGCTCTCTCCACTGAGTCATGGCCTTGGGCATCTGAGGAAAGCTGTGGGAGCCTCCCATGGTGTACTAGAGGAGCGGACAGGTCAGAGGCGTATCCACAGTCTGGCCCCCACGCACTTGGCATTCAGACAGAGCCGAGGCAGAATCTCTGGACAGCCCTGCAGAGGACTGTGCAATGTCCCGGTTCTCCAGGAAGTGCCTGTCCCCTGGGGAGGGCCACGTCTCCAAAGGGGGAGGGAGGCCCTGGCCCGGTGGTGGTGGCGCATCTGGTTAGGGTGTTGTCCCCACAGGCCAAGGTTGCAGGGTGGATCCCTGGTCGGGGCACATTCGGGAAGGAACCCATGAATGCATGAATAAGTAGAACAGCAAACTGATGTTTCTTTCTCTCTAAAATCTGATTAAATCAGATGACCTCATCTTAACCTGATTATATCTGCAAAGACCCTATTTGCAAATATAACCAGGTACCAGGGGGTTAGGGTTTCATCAGCACCTTTGGGGGAACCCAGTTCAACCTGTAACGCAGAGACTGAAGGTGAGTTGGAGACCAGAGAGGGGCGGGGCGGAGAGTCCCCAAGACCCTGCTGATTTATGACAGTGCTGCACTGCAACCACACCCTCATACCCTCCCGGGCCTGGTTCCCCCAGCCGTTGGCCACGTTGCCCACGCTGCCCACGCTGCCCATCCCTGCTGGTGGCAAATGCCAGAGCTCAGGCCCCAGGCTTGTGGCCCCAGAGGCAAACCCAAGGGCACACTGCTCTGAAACTCAGCCCTGAGTCTCTGGGGGAGTGGCTGCCCCGCCCTGCCCCAAGCCCCCGTTCCTGGACTCCTTCATCCACACGCAACCCCTTTCCACTAACTAGAGCAATTTTAGCAAAAGTTCTGCCCTGTCCCCAGGGGCCTGCTTGGTGCTCCCAGACCCTTAAAGGGGGCAGTTGCTGTGGGAAGCCCACCTCTTGACCCCCTGCGCCTGCACAGCCGGGTTTCAGGCTTCCCAGGGGCCAGTGCCGGCTGGAAGGGGGAGGGAAGGTGAATGCAGGGCCGGGACCACCCCCCCCCGCGCCCCCCCCCCCGCCCCCGGCCCAGCTGCAAGGAACGCATGGGCGCCCTAGGGGTCCACAGGCTGAGAGCGGGGGCATGTATTTGGGGCTCGCTACGAGAGTGGGTTGTGAGAATTCTCATCACGGAAGAACTCGTGCTGTACACCTGAAACGAATGCGATGTATGCCAGTTATATCTCAAAAATAAATGTTAAAGTTAAGAGGAAAAAGACAAAACAATAGGAAGGAGCCTTCAAAGTGAGACAAGTCAGGTTCTCGCCCCTCCGTAGTTGCAGTTCCCTCCAGACGCCACCAGGTGGGGCTCGATCACAGCGGAAGACCTGCAGGCACTCAGGCCCCGCGGGTGCTGGCGGAGCCCGCCGCCCAGGCAGGGGCACCTCCTCCTCTGCCCGCTGCAGCCTGAGCCCTGGATGGGCGGCAAAACCTGGCGCCCCACACAGCCGCTGAGGGCCTCTGGACGAGTCTCTTCTCGAAGTTTCCATTCTTCTTCCAAAACGGGCAAAAAATGCAACTTAAAAAAACGCGGAGGTCCCACGTTATCCCAAATTATATTGGAAAACAGAGAGCTGGGGAACGCAGCTGTGGCCCAGATAGGGAAACGAAGGGGGCCAGCCCTGCCCGCGGGCGCCAGGTTCCCCGCGGCCTTTCCTGGAGAGGTACCCGCAGACCCCACAGCGCCCAGCAATTCCACCGCTGGAAGGGTGCCCGGTGCGGACAGGGTAGCTGGCATCCCCCAGCCCTAAGGTGGATGGCCATGCGCAGCTGTGCAAACGATGAAAACCGGGTGAGATGTGATACGCTAACCTGCATACGAACTACACGCACACGTGTAGACAAGGCATTGATTGCTTCTGAGGACAGCGTGCGTGCACTGGGACAGCTGGAAGGGGATTTAGGGGAGGGAAGAGGGGAGGGAGAAAGGGAGGGGGGAGGGAACCGAGGACGAGAATCTCAGTTTTCCAGAGTCACGGTGAAAAGAACCTGAGGGAAATTTCTACAGTCTTCTCAAACTCCCCACAAACTCCGCACGTGCCTCTTCGCACCAGGCCGTGTAATCAATAGGAGGGTGAAGGGAACAGATGGGGAGGAAAACTCCTGCCACTCGGAGCCGACACTGTGGCAGCTCTGAGTCTCCGTTCATGATGCGGGTGTAGAAGAAACGGCACATTTTCCCAGTCAAATGACTACAAAGCCGGTTTGATGCCACTGTGTCCTGGGCTGGTGGAAAATTCCATCTCAGCCGTGCAGGGACATTACACAGAGCAGTCCGCTGGGGCGCGTGGGAGGCCACACTGGTCACTGCTGGCTCACGACAGGTCGGAGCCCACAGATGCCGAAGGGTCCCCTGAAGTGGGCAGCACTGGGAGTGGGGGTCCGCACCGAGCTGGCTAAAGGGTTTCTGCAATCCTGCCTCCTGAGACGCCACACAGCCAGCTCCCTCAGGAAGGGCCCTACCAGCCCACTCGGCCATCCTCAAGCCCCCCGCCCCCTTTCCCCACCCCCTAAGCACATGCACAAATTCCCACTGGGTCTAGGCCAGCGGGAGCCGCTTTGCCTAAGGCATGGGCCTCCCCCAGGACGCATTAGGCAGGCTTCACTGGTCCGAGCAGGGCCAGGCTGCGGGGAAAACAGGCTCAGGGGGGCCTGAACCCCCAGAGGGAAGCAGCCGTCCGGTCCCAGCTGTGGAAACAACAAAGGGGGGTGCACAGCACCCTCTGCTCCCCTCCCCCCATCACAGGAGTCGGGTGCAGGGGGAACTGCAGGCTATTGAGATGCAGCTGGTGATGCCACCGCTGGATCCTGAACAGTCCAGAGTCAAGGCCACGGCCCCTGCCTGCAGAGCCCAGGGGTCCTGGGCCCACCCCAAACACAAGCCCACTAGCTCCACAATGAACTGACTCCCAAGTCCAAAGTACATTCCCTGTGGCCTTCGCGCTCAGAGGGACAGGCTTTGCCCAAGTCTGCTGACACCTCCGGGGTGAGGGGTTAAGGCCTGGCTGACCCAGGCGCCGGGGCACACCCAGTGCGGGAGCCGCTGAGCCAGGTGTCAACTCCAGTGTTTTGACAAGGAGGCCTGGGCTCTGTCCTTCCATCATCCACTGACTCAGGCATTCCGTCAACGTGCAGCAAATATTTACCGAGCTCTTTGCGAGTGACAAAGACCGCCGAGCACCAGGGATGCTGTGATGAGCAAATGCTGACATGACTGCACTGCGTGGAGCTTCCAGGTTAATTGGGGAAGCAGGCCTTGAGTCGGTCTGAAACCACATAATCACTAAGAGTGATGAGCGTGCCATGAGGTGAAGAGTGGGGTGCAGCCATGCACGGCCATCGGGGGAGGGACGGCCTTCCTCCGAGGAGGCGCTTCTGAGCCCTGCCTGGACCCAGAAGAAAGGACGGTGGGGTCAACCGGCCCGTCTGCGGCCTCAGCCGTTGGGTTGGGGAGGACAGTGAGCTGGTGTCATCAGCGTTCCCCGGCCCACAGCCTGGCTGTGAGTCCCCGTTCATGGGAGACCCGTGTCTCTTGCTGAGCCCTCGCTGTGGGCCTATGCCAGCTGCTGCTACCTACGAAGCAGGACCTAGGCCCCCGGGAGGCCAACAGTCCTTTCGGGAGAGTAGATCTGCCTGGACAGTGGAGGAGGTGGGCCCAGTGCACACAGAGTCAGTGCTGAGGACCCAAAGAAGCAGCTCCGGGAGGGCGGGCTCTCCGGGAAGGCTGCTGGGGTCAGGCCTGCCGGGACACGTAAACTGTGGACGGCGGAGAAGAGACGGACCGGAGAAGAGGCCCTTCCACGGCAGGGGGGAGAAGAGAGAGGGCTGGGGGAGGAGATGGGTGTGCTGGGGGTGGAGGCCGGGGAGGGACCCCGGAAGGAGCAGTAAAGTGCAGGCAGCTCACGCTGACCTTGGTTGCTAGACTGGGAGTCTGAAGTTGGGCCTCTGGACCGTGGGAAGCCACCTCGACCCCTCCCAGCAGAGGGCCCATAGCTGGCTGTCCGGAGCTGCAGGGGTTATGGGCAGAAGACAAACCCACGCCTCCTGGAAGCCGAACTTTCTAGACAAGGAGGGAGGCCCAGGGAGCCCGAGGTGGACGCTCCTTGAGACGGGGCTTTCAGAGTGTCCCCTTCAAAGGGCCTGTCGTCTTATTAGCTCCCCAAACAGCGCGTGGTCCCGGATCAAGCCTTCAGGTGGAAGCACAATGACCACAAAGTGCTTTTTGTGTCTTGGTTTTCTGGTCTCCCCGTCCCCGCTCCCCCAACATCGCGCCTCCATTATCGGCCAGACAAAGCCCATCCCGAGATGCCCACGTCGCCATCCCCAGCTAACGTCTGTCCGCTCTCACCTGCACGTCTACCCTGTCCGAGCCTCCTCGGAACCTTTCATCCCGTCGACACGGCCCGGATTCAAAGCCAGGAGGTTCGGGCCGTCAAAGGAGCCTTGATCTGATTACCTTCCCCCACTTTCTCCTTAAATGAGTTGTTAACAGGAACCCAAGTGTCTGTTGAACCTAAAATACTTTTTTTTCCCAAAAAAAAAAAGAAATACCATTTCAAGGTACCTTACGGCGCACACTTGAAGAAGCGAGGGCTCAGCGTGTCCCCGGCAGCCTCCTCCTTGAAGCTCCGGTCCTTGGGGCGGTGGGAGGCTTCCAATCAGACAGGCCGCCGCTGAGGGCCGGGGAGGAGGGCTGCCCGGCTTTCTTTCCCCATGAAACGGAGCGGGAGGAAGAGTGAACACGCGAACACGGCGCCTGTGTGTGTATGTGTGTGTGTGTGTGTCTGTGTGCGCACGGCCAGGATAATGAGTCGTGCGAATCCGCACAGTTCCATCTCGGCCATCACACGCGGCTCCCTTTTCTCTTGAAGGCCACTTTGAAAAAAAAAATCCCGTTTTCATAAGTCATTTACTTCCCCTAGGAGGGCAGGCCTTCTAAAAATATTCCCCATTTCTTACACCTCAGAAGCAAATTATTTATGTTAAAGCTGCTTCGTTATCCAGGCCCCACAGAGCCGGCTTGGAAATGGAGTTGCCTTCCAGAAGGCGCCATCGGCCTCGGCCAAGTCCTCGGAGGGGCCGTTCTCGGAGGGGCCGTTCCCGGCGAGGCGAGGAGAAGCTTTCCCCGGGACCCGCAGGGCCTGGAGAGCATTTGCGGGTTCAGAAGAAGTCCGGCCTGTTTTTCACAGATATTTGCAAACCAGGCCTGTGTTGGGAGCGGGAGAGGCCGCAGGGGATGGATGGACAGAGCTTGTGTCCCCGCCAGGGGAGAGGACACTTGCTAAGCGCGAGTGTGAATGAGAGACACGAGACCACGGGGATACCGGGAGGGAGAACGCCTTCGGAAGGGTGTACTGGACGTGCCCAGGGAGGCGGCCAGGGGCCTGGGAAGGGACATCCAGAGACAAGGAGGAGGTCTCTGCAGGGACGGGGAGTAGCCAGGATGAAGGTCTGCGGTGGGGCCAAGCTGAGCGGATTAGGAGGACAGCAACCTCGGCGTGTGGCCTGGGCCATGGCAGCTGGCAATCTAGGGGACCTGGAGGCCTCGGCCAAGATGAGGAATGTTTGTGTCTCGGTTCACCCTTCCACGCCGACCTCCCCAGCGAACTTACAGAGAACCCACCCCGCACAGGACAAGGGGCTCCAGGAAGAATGGGACCCAAGAAAGGTGGCAGAGAGGGGCCGGAAAGTCCCCAGCCCACCCAGTGCTTCATCCCAACTCTCTCTCCCCCTGAGAAAAGGCGGTCGTGAGTCACCTTGAAGGCTCCGAGGAAGAGTGGGACTGGGAGGGACGTGTCCACACGGACGTGCAATCTGAACTCGACTCCCGAGGGGTATTCACCACCCGCTTTTAACCAGCCACAGTTCTGTCGGTATGGCAGGGGAGCGGGGGGAGACTGTTCCCCCAGGAGAAGACTCATTCCCTCTGTCTCCACGCGGCAGGTCAGCCTCCTGCTGGCAGACCCGAAGGCTGCTGTGGGGCCCGGCCCACCGGTGCACCTCCGCGGGGGCATTTCCCCAGCAGCGAGCGTGAGGCTGGAGTGGGGGAGCTGGCCTCTGGGGTTCTCCTGGGGCGGTACACACAGGCTGGGGCAGGGAGGTGACGGGGAGGCCCCGGAGCAAAAGGGCGGGCGAAGGTGGAGGTCTGGAGTCTGGGCCCAGGAGGAAGGGCCTCCCTGCACACGAACCCCAGGTTAAGCTTTGCTAACTGGAGAGCTAATTTTGGGGGGCCGTTGTGCACGGTGAAGGAGATGGGGTAGGTCGCCCAGATACCCGGCCTCTGCTGGGGTCTCCTGGGTGGCAGGACGGGACGGGCTCTACCCTAGAAGCCAGAGACACACTGGGAGCCAACATCCCCTGCCCACCCACAGGCCCTTGTGAGGCCTCCGGTGCGGGCTGGCAGGCTGGGGGAGCGAGGGAGGCCCTGCTTCAGGCTGGAGGTGGGGACCTCAGGTAGAGAGGAGTGGAGTGAGGGGAAGCCAGCGACAGGCGGAGGGGCCACGTGCACCCAGGCCCTGGCAAGGGTCCTGACGTGGGCTGGAGGGGGAGATGCCGTGGGAACCTCAGCCCCCCAGCTGTGCAGACGTGGTGTGGACACAAGCTCCTCTCAACGCAGGTGTGCACGGGGCGTGTGCGGCACCTTTTACAGCTCCCCAGTGCCGCCACACGGAGACAGATGGCTGAACAGGGAGACCAGGGGCAGGTTCTTGGGAGAGAGGCCCTGGTGGTGGCAGGGAGGTGGCGGGAAGGGAGAGGGGTGTGTGATGAGGGCCTTTAGGTGCCAGAACCCTTAGAGCTCCTCTGCAGGTTTCCCCTAACTCTCGGTGAGACACCAGATGGAGGCTGCGGCCGGACAGAAAGGCAGATAGCAAGATCTAAGGGGTGGACGGGGCTGAAGGTTCCCTTCCAGGGGCAGCCTGGAGGAGGTGACGGGGGGGGGGAGACTGGAACTGCCTCCCCAGACCCCATAGTTTCAGAAAGCACAAGCCCTAGACTGTCCATGGGGCTCAGATCCACATGTCTGAGACCAGGGGAGTGGCCCCAGGAGTCAGGCCTGGCTGGGGGTGATGGGGAGGGAACTCGAAGACCAATGGCCTTCTAATCCTGAGTCCCAGGGTCCCCCTGAATGCATGGTTCAAAGGGCCTGGGGCTGACAGCTGCTCCTACTGCTGGGCAAGCCACTCGGTGATGGCGCCTGCCCCTCCCTGCCAGTGGGATTGGCCCTGCAGATGGAAGGGATCCAGGCTCATGGGCTCACAGAGCTGTAGTACACTGAGGTTTTCAGGACCATCTTGGTGGCAATACTGGCCCCACGGTTCTTCGGAGACCCTGAGGGGGAGGCCTGCTCCTCACTCCTCATTCCTAGGGATGCCGGCGGCTCCACAGAGAGGCCAGACAGGCTGCCAACCGCACAGACACTCTTGGCCCCATGGTGCAGATGCTGGGCTGGCCAAAGGGTCTGTGTATTTTCTCCGAAAATAAAAGACACGTTTTTCTTGTTCACCAGCAACTTTATTGACTTGGATATTCTGAGTGGGTCGGCTCTCTCCAGCGTGGTAGAACGTTGATTGTTCGCAGTTAATGTCTTGATTTGATCGCTATCAACCTCAGCTGGTCTACCCGACCGGGGAGCATCGTCCGATGAGAAATCTCCAGCACGAAACTTTGCAACCACTTCTGACACGTTCGATCGGTCGCAGCGCCTTCTCCACACACTGCACAGATTTTTTGTGTGCGTTTCAGTTGCGCTTTTACCTTTCTTGAAATAATAATGCATAATATGCAAAAAAATTGTATATTTTCTTCTGTCTTCAATATTAAAATAGCTACACAAAAATTCACCAATTTTGATGTTTTTTTAAATTGCACACTGATATGACATCTGTCACAATACAATCTAACAAATGAAGTTAAAGACCACTCAGCACTGCCAAGAAGCATCTTACAGAAAAAAAACAAACGAACTTTCTGGCCGACCCGATAGAGGGACCAGGTTCAGATGGTGGCGTGAGCCGCCGGCAGCCACACACTAAGCTCGCAGCCTCCTCACCGCTCCACAGCAAAGGGATGCCCAGCATCCAGGTCTCAGTGGCAGTGTGCAACGCCCGGGCCACCCTCCACACTGAGACTCTGACTGGTGTGTTCGTGAAACCGGCCAGGAGCTGAGCCTGCACTCAGAGGGTCTCCACCTGAGAAGCCCTCGGTGGGGGGGGCCACATCACAGATCCCCCACTGTGGGCCCAGCTTCCACCCTCTCCCCACCCCTACCCGCACCCCCAGGCAGGCAGGGGCCTTGGCTGGGTGCCATGGTCTAACGGGCTCATTGTGGGGGTGGAATATGCCTCTGCCCCTCACACCCCCCCACAGCCCCCCATTAAAGCAGTCAGTCCTATAATGACAGGGGTCGTGAAAGGCAGCTTGCAGGTCCCTGAATGAGGCTCCTGCCAGTCGGTGCAGGGTGGGGGGTGGGCGCTGTTTTGTTTATGAAGGAAAGCACACATGTGCTCACTCTCCCGGCAGGGCCAGGTGCCTGTGCATGAGGCCAGTGCAGGGCAGGGGGCGGGCAGAGAGTGGCCCCTGTGGCCCAGCGGGCAGGGGCGGGATGGGTGAGTGCAGCCGCTCACTCTCCTTGTTCCTGAAGCCTCTGGAGTGAGGCTCGGCACCCGCTGCTTCTCAGGGCACAAACTTCCCGTGGCCCCCGACGGCCCCACAAATGCATTCTCACACATCCAAGGGGTGGCTATGTAGTAGCTGTTAGAGGTCCTTTGCTTGCCGGTGACAAAACCGTAGGTGAGTGGCTAAGCTAACAGGGGCACATGTCAGCTTTTCTGGCCTGTAGGCCCACGGCCGGTTTGCCCTCAGACACAGCTCGATCCAGGAGCTCGCTGGGGTCCTCGCACCTGTTCGCTGTCTTCGCACCCCTCCGCTTCCTTCCCTGGTGGGCCTGGTTTTGGGACAGGTTCCCCTCAGAGGCCACAAGAGCTGTAGCCGATCCAAACGTCCCCCCTCCCTGCTTCAAGCCCAAAAGGAGGAAGATTAACTGCCGTCTCTGGGTCACTCGAGCAACCACAGCCCCGTGTGGCTCTGAGACACCCGGTCCTGTCTCTCTGGCTTCCCTGACCCTACTTGAGCCCACAGGCTCCCTCTGCCTGTCTGACCACAGACTCCAGGTGCCAGCCTCCCCAGGGTGCCCGACTCTGGGTGGACAGGCAGAGCCCAGGACTGCAGGCCCCCGGTTCCCCATCCACCACCCTGCCCGACCTCACACCTCTGGCCAGTCCTGTCTAGGCCTGGGGCCAGTGGTGGCCTTTGTCACAGAGCCACTCTTCTGCTCTTCCTGAACCACCACACCGCCGCCCTCAGCGGTGGCCTTCCTGGCTCCGCCCCCCCGGCCCCCCAGTTTCCTGTTACCCACAGCTCAGGAGCTGACATCTGAAGTGTGTGCAGTATGCCGGGCGCTGGGCCGAGTGCATCTTCTGTGCCATCCGCTCGCTCACCACTGAGTTCAACGAGCATGTTTAACTAGCATGGAAACACTAGAACCCTTCCCCCCAAAGAGAGAATATCGTTACCCCAGTGTCTGCAATTCCTAATCGTAACAGCTCCCCACGCCGGGCCCTGCTTGCTTCATCCCTCCCACTTTTTTCTTACGCTGGGATGTTTTAAAGCCAGCCCCAGGCTCGCCGTTTCACCTGTCAATACTGCAGCTCGTGGCAACAGCTGAGGGGTATGTTGTTATCTTTTCTTCCCACCGACCCAAAGGAACAGTAATTTCTCAATGTTGTCTGGCACCCAGTTCTCATTCCATTCTCTGTCCTCTCCAACATGCCTGTCCACCATCGGGCCACATTCTCGGGCACCGGCGACATGTGAGGCTGACCGCCGGGCACCGGAAGAGCCGCAGACAGGAGACGGGGCTGTGCCCTGGCGGGGGCACGTTGCAGCCAGGAGCCCCGGCATAGGCCAGCGAGCGGGAATTTCAGACGGCGCCCGGGAGGGGAGTGAGAGGAGGGCGCCATTTTGGGGCAGGGTCCGTCCAGGAGGCCTCTCTGAGACCCCCATGAGCAGCACCGAACCACACCGCTCAGGGCATTTATTACCCGTGTGCCAGTGTCGTCAGCTTCCTTTGCGATGCTGCTGCACCTTTTATTTGGTGTGGTCCAGGTGAAGACCCCAGGTCTCCATCAGGTGAGCACAGGGCCATCATGATGCCACACTGGGGTTCAGAAAGGAAGGGGGAGGCGGGAGGGGAGATAGGCAGAGCAGGCAGAGGCCCCGAGCCAGCCCCGTGCTCCTCCGAGCCTCGGGGTGAGCCTGTCCTCTGACTCAGCCAGGGTGGCCCCTGCCCCCTCCTCTCCGGCTGCCCTTCTGCCTCTGCCCCTGCATCACCAATACCCCAGACTGCCTATGTTGTTCGCCAACCCGCATCCTTTTACGAAGTGATGGCATCCTTTTTTTTTTTTTAACTGAACCGGTAAAAAGGAAAAGGCGTTTTTAACCTAATTTCACTCAGAAAGAATTGACAGTCAGAATGCAGGCAGGGACTCAGGAAAGACCCCTCGGCCTCAGCTTCCTGTTGCCCCACCCACCTGCCAGGCGGGGTCTCCAGCCACCGCGCCACGTCCCATCCCATCGAAGGAACACCCAGCCCACCTCGGCCAGGGCCTCACGTCCCACATTTTCACCAAAACACCTGTGGTGGGAAGAGCCAGCCACTGCCCCCAACCCCACTCCCACCCCCAAACCAACCCTCCTGCTCTCCCCCGAAACCAAAGCTGACCCCTGGCCTGTTTCTAAGTCATCTTCCACCCCTTGGTCCTAAAGGTCATTGAGAACCTCTGGCGTTCAATTGCCTGCGGTTCTGGGAGCCCCCCCGCCAAGGCCAGTAAGACACCCGACGCCAGAGGGGCAGAGGGGCCACTCAGAGGGGACACAGCGCCTCCCCAGCTCTTTGACAGTCCCTCCTCTCCAAGCCCCACGGACGCCGTCTTCTACATTACCAAGATAACACTGTGTTAAGAGAGACTTTGTATTTGGTGTATTTAATGAGCAAGCAACTCCCCAAAGACCTTTCAATAAAGCCAGTAAATTTCACAGGAGAAGCGCGTCCGTGGGCTTTGCGGCTCTGGCTACGAAGGCTGCTGCTCCCAGCGTTTACGGAGCCCGGCTCGCAGGAGGCAGAGGACACCAACCCTCAAGAACGGGGTGGAAATGTGAGGGCAGTTGCGCAATGGACATCGGCCCCCTCCCCCACCGCCGCCCCGGCTAAATAGCTGAGACAGTGATTTTAATGCAGAAGCAGTGAAGTGGAGGAGACGTGGGCCCAGGCACAACGTCCCTGCTCTGAAGGGTCTCTCTGAGTGAGGCTGTGTGTGCGGGCAGGCCGGCGCCCAATCAGGGGCTAACTAGGCAAAGGCATGCCGCACCCCGAACCCAGTCCTTGAGCGAAATTGACTTACGGGACGCAGTAGTGTGGGTTTGGAAGAGAGCGGAGAGAAGATGAAACATTCACATCCTTCGCTCTTCCGCAAGCGTGCGTGCCGCCCCGGCCCCCTTGCCGAGGGGACTGGAGAGAAGGTGAACAGGGCGGGAGATGGGGGTGGGCGAGGGCTCCGCACTGGGGAAGCTCCCGCAGCACACGGGCGTGCATGGGTGTGTGTGTGTGATTAAGAAACATTATTTTTTAGAGCAGTTTCAGATTCCAAGCAAAACAGCAGAAACTGCAGTGCGTTCCCACACACCACCTGTCCCCGCCCCACTCCCAGCCCCACCATCCACACGCGGGTCCATTGTCCCAGTAATGGACCTGCCTCGACCCTCCGTTCCCACCCAGAGCCCGAGGTCTGGTGGTGTGTTTGTACATGGAATTCACTCGCTGGTTCTTTGTTTAATTTAATTTCATTTTATCGTCATTGAATTTATCGGGTGACACTGGTTGACACAATTATACGGGTTTCAGGTGTACAGCTCCACGACACATCCCCTGCACACTGTACTGTGTATTCGCCAGCCCCGGTCAGGTCCACCTCCGTCACCATTTCCCCCTGAACCCTCCCCCACCTCCTCCCCCCACCCCGCTGCTTTGAGCAAACACCAAGTGCCTACACTGTGCAGAGCCCCAGCTCAGGGGCCAAAGAAACACACATGGAGAGCATGCGGTCCCCATCCTAAAGTGTTCACCATTGCAGACCTCCCAAGAGGAAAACTTCGTGGACTCAGGCCTCTCACACAACCTCCAGAAACTCTGCCCATCACTAGAAATGTTACTCAGAATGTATCACTTCACTGTTTCTGCATAAAAACACCCCAAAACTTAGCGTCTTAGAACAACCAGTGATTTAGCTCATGACCCCATAAGCTGGCACTCTGGGCTGGACGCAGTGGTGGGGTGGGGGGCTCTTCTGATCTTGGCCTGGGGTCCCTCGTGCACGAGACCCGCCTTGGTCTCATGGCAACAACTCACCGTGGACTTGAACACAGCCCCACAGCCCCGCAGCCCGGCGTCTGGGCTCCTGCCATCTCACTCGGCCCCCTCACCTGCAGCCCTTCAGGGGCACGTGCCCTCTGAGCAGACACCCCAGCCCCCCAGGACCACACAGAGACCGACCGTGCCGACCCCTGGAGCAGTCAGTTCCCTCTCCGGGGATGTGGGCCTGAGCTCTCGTCCCCGCGCTTTTCCATAGGGCTCCTTCCGTCTCGCCCTTCCTGTCTTGGCTCTTCCCTGTGCCCCCACCCTGCCGCAGTGAAGGAGCCCCCAGCACCCCCAGGACATCGCGCTACTCACTTCTTCCAAAGCTGATCACATCGGAGAGGTCGTGGCTTTTATTTACTTATTTGTTTGTTTATTTAGATCCTTGCCTGAGGATGTGTATTGAATTTAGAGAGAGAGGAAGGGAGGGAGGGGGAGACATCAGTGTGAGAGAGAAACATCCATGGGTCACTTCCCGCACGTGCCCTGACCCAGGATCCAACCTGAAACCTAATGTTGCCCTGACGGGATCGAACCTGCAACCTTCTGGTGCACAGGACGACGCTCCCACCAACTGGGCCTCCCGGTCTTATTTTATTTTAAACCTGTGCTCTTGTAGGCCATCTCTCTTTCCTCCCCAGATTCACCCCGACATCCAGCACAGAGTCAGAGCTCCAGGAAGACGGCATCCAGGAGGAAACGCCCTCGGAGTGAGGTGTGGGCTGGTCCACAGACAGTGACAGAGGAGAGCGGGGAGTTTGGGGGCAGGGAGGGCAGTGGAGCGAAGGGCACATTGGTACACACGGGAGCGGCCCCGAGGCACCCAGACATTCTGGGCCCTGGGCTCCCGGGCTGTGGGGGCAGGGATGGTGGGGATGTAGACAAGCTGAAATTTGGGGCTGGAATGTTGAGCCAAGGACTTGGGCTTTTCCGGCAGGCGAGGGGAGATGGCTGAGCAATTCTCCTGGCCGAGGAGAGGCAGGGGTCCGGGCAAGGTTTCTGCAGGCAGGACCTGGGCACAGAGAAGGAACTAGCTGCGGAAAGGGAGCCCCCCAGGGGCTGACACCGGCCAGACACATTTTCTGAAACTCAGAGCTGCTTCGGGGTCTTTGTTTCCTGTTTTGCTGTGCACCCGCTCCAGGGCCGTGGAGAGCAGGTCGCATTTCCAAACACATCACGAGAATCTGCAGTGGAACTCGGAAGAATCACCCCAGGCTTCTTGGTCTAATTCTCAAGGTCAACTGATATCATTAGAATAACATGAACTCAATTTGAGTTACAGCAGGGAAATCATGTTAGGAAATATGGGTCACTCCTCACCGCGTAATGAAGCTGTTACCTCTCGCGATCGCAAGTGTGCTCGGGAACCCGTCCGCCGCGTTTGCCCCACGGCCCGGTGGGCTGGTGACATGGGACTGGCCCACAAACACCGCAGCCCGCTCCGGGAGGGAGCCCAGTGGGCAAGCGGGGCCCTGGGTGCCGCCTGCAGCCTCGGAGCCGGCCAGAAGGGCGGGGCTGTCCGGGAACAAAGGGCAGATCTGAACAGCTTTCTCTGTGAGTTGTTTGAGATTTCCTTTCAAAGCTGCAGTGGGAACCAGGTGGAGGGAAGGGCCCTGAGGTCACAATGCAGGCGAAGAAACCTGGTGCTCGGTCTGCTGCGGCGGGTAGGGGAAGGGGGGACGAAGCTGGTGCTCGCCCTGCGGTCACCCCCATGGCCACCTGTGCAGAGAGGAGGCGTCACGACACGAGTGAGTGACCGAGGGGTGGGGGACAGGGTCATCTCAACAGAGTGGGAAGGCCTTGGCCAGAAGCTGCCACTCCAACCTGGCAGCAGGAACGTGGCCCAGTAAGATCTCCCAGATGTTTCGACGAAAACTAGAAATCCAGAATTTTGTGTGAAGTCTCCTTATTTTAGGCAACTAATTAAGTATCAACCAAGCCTTTGCTGTGACTGGCCGGCTTCTCCTTCTGCTCTGTCCTGCCTTCCCCACCCCTGCAGATGCGGCTCCTGCGTACTGCCCCCCAGAACCCCAGCTGCCATGCCCTCCTGCACCCCGATCTCCTCGTCTGACCCATGGACACGGGCTGGCCTTGCTGTGTCCCACACAGATGTAACCAGAGGAGGCGGCGCGGGCAGGGTGAGGCCTTACACCGCACGCGCCTGGTACTCCGTGTGTGCGTCATGCGCTGGGCATGCCGGGGAAGGCAGCACACGTGTGGTGTTGTTACCAGGAATCGTTTCCCTAAGCCGGGGCTGCTGCGGACGCCCGCTCTGGGCCTGCTGACCCTCTGTCATGGGGGCAGGGCCCGGCTCTACATGCTGGAGAGTGTGCAGCAGCCTCTCCCCACTAGGTGCCAGTAGCAACCCCCAGTTGTGACAACCATGGATGATTCTAGACCTTGCTCCATGTCCCCTGAGAGGCCGGAGTGCTCCTGGGTCCCCTAACCCGTTAAAGCTCCTGGAGCCACAGCTGGGGAAGACCTCGGCCTGGACCCTCTCCCAGGCCTCCCCCACGGGGACCCAGGTGGCTGAGCCAGGGACAGGGGTCAGTGTGGGGCTGAGGGTGGCGCCCACGGTGGCCAGGACGCGGCTTTAGTCCCCAGCGGGTCCTCTTCTCCCAGCCTTGGTGCCCTTTAGGGAAAATAGAAATGCCGACTCCATTCTTACCAACTCCCTCGGCGGGGGGGTGGGAGGGTAAGGGGGCGGCTAAAAACATTTGGGGTGGTGGCCGTGACAGCATCCTGACAAAGTCTTGGACTCAAGTACAATAGACGTGATTCACCGACCATCTTACCCAAGTTCAGCTCGGAGGGCTCAGCCCGAGAGGGACAGAAAGACTGGAGGACAGACAGAGGGCCCTATCACTCCTCTTTTGTCCTCACTGCCCCCCACCCCGGGGAAAGGGAAGCCACAGCTATGACACTCCAGAAGCAAAACAAGTCTGTTCTCAGCTCCCAGCAGAGCCTACAGGTTTGTAGGGTTTTCAAGGTCAATTTTACTTGGTACAATTTTAAAGGAGATTTTTGCCTCATCTGGTGCGTTTTCTGACCTTGAGTAGAATGTGACTAGGCGACTTTTTTCCTACGAAAGAGAATAAAAAGCGTACCCACGAACGTCGGGCAGACTCGGCAAGGCCGGCCCACCAGCAGTGGGCAGCAGAAACAGAGAGAAACGTTCCCTTCTGGAAACACCTGCTGGAGGCAGAGGCCCGGCTCCCTTCCCTCCCTGGGACCTGAGGGACACAGAGGCCCCGACCACACAGCTTCGTGCCTGAGGTTGAGGCCGGGGGTGAGGCTGGGAGCCGCCAGCCACACCATCCAAAGCCACCCAGCAGCTGACACAGCCCGCCGCCACGCCTGCTGTTGGCATCCTACATCAACAGGGGCGGTAGGCTGGCGGGGTCCGCAGGGCGTGCTCCCCGACACCTCCCAGGATGGGCAGGATGAAGGGGGGTGACCAGGGGTTCCAGGCAAGTGGCTACCTCCCACCCCCACTCTGGCTTTTCTGTCCCAGCCCCGGGTCTGCCCCAGAAGCAGTCGGGTCTGCCGGTTTTCCAGGGGCCGTCAGCCCTGCTTGGGAGCCAAAAGAAGAAGAAAAAAAATATATTGATTCGAAAACTGAGAAGAAAATTATAAAATCAAAATGAGTAACAGTTTCAAAAGTAAAATTCTAAAGCCCTTTTAACATTCTCAAACAAAATAATAGCAATAAAGGCATTCAACGTCCGCCAAGTAGACTTTAACGTATTGATTATGGAGGGGACCTCTCAGAGCTCTGAGATCGGGGTCCCGGACACGGCCCTTTCTCCCCTTGGGCTGCAGGCCCTTGCAGCTGGCTGTGTCTAAGAGGGACCCAGAGGCCGAGAGCCACCGAGCCACCATAGCACTGTCTCCGTGAATCCGCAGGACAGTCTCAGCGACCCTGGGGAGAGGCGTCTCGGAAGCCGGCATCTGGAGCTCCGGACGGCATTCATCCAGATTGTAATTTTGAACAGCATCCTGTGCCCCCCTCCCCTGCCCCCTCCCCACACCAAGTCATGGGAGCCTGTGGAATCATTTGCTTTTTTTTTTCTCACCGAGGACATTTTTTTTTATTGCTTTGAGAAAGAGAGAGAGAGAGAGAAAGGAAGAGAGAGACAGACATTGATGTAACAGAAACGGGCATTGGTTGCGATCCGTAGGCCCCCAAACCGGGGATCGAACCCACAATCTAGGGGTGTGCCCTGATGGGGAATCGAATCTGCAACCTTTGGGCGTGTGGGGCCATGCTCCCACCAACTGAGCTGCCTGGCCAGGGCAGGAACCATTTGCTCCTGTCTCAGCAAGTGTGGTGGAAGGTTCTAGGCTAGGAGTCAGAGCGGGGGTTCGGGGCCAAGGCTCCCCCCCCGACTTTCTTATAGACGAAGGAAATGTAATACTTCCCAAACTACTGTCACTCCCAAAAGCAGAGAAAAACAGGACTGAGGGGACGAGTTTTTAGGAAGAAATAAAAAAACAGGAAAATGCACATTTCTTTGAGAAAAAGACCTAGTCCTTTGTGAAAGAGGAAACTCCTCACTGACTTCAGATGCAGATAAGG